>PVHY01003731.1:0-81050 GCA_004024945.1 Uropsilus gracilis
GACTGGATGAAAAAAATGTGGTACATATACACAATGAAATATTACTCATCAATTAAAAATGACAAATTTGATGAATTTATGGAAACCTGGATGTACCTAGAAGAAATCATTCTAGCAGAAACGAGCCAGATAGAAAGGGACAGAAACCAAATGGTTTCACTAATATATGGTCAACCAAATGAAACTGCACAAGGGGAGAATGTGGACCAGCTGAAGCGGGTGGGAAGGGGAGGTGGTGGGTGACCCCCAGGGACTGAAATGATGTGAAATATATATAAGTAAATAAATTTAAAAAATAATTTAAAAAAGAATATAGCTTTCATAGCTCTTTTATCAGATTCCTGTTAATGTTAACATCTGTAAGAAATGGCATTTTTATCAAAACTAAGAAATTCATTGTCAGTACCATGTTATTAACTATAGGCTTTATTTGAATTTCACCTGTTTTTCCACTAACATTTTCTTTTTCCTGTTCCAGGATCCAATCTAGGATCCCACATTACTCTTAGTAATAATGCTCCTTAGTTTCCTCTGATCTACACTTGTTTTGTATTTTTTTTCCTTTCTCAAGACCTGGGCAGTTTGAAGAAAACTTGTCTTTAATGATAAGCCCCTTAATTTGTATTTATTTGGGACTTTTCTCATAATTAGAATTCTCAAAATTCAGGTTTTGGGGGAAGAAAATATCACTGAATGAGGTGTCATCATATAAGATGCCACATTTGCATTTATTCATTATTCCTACTATTTTTTCAATCAATTCTTATCAAATTAGGCTATCAAATTTATTCATGCTGTTTTCCTTGGATTTATTTTATTGTCAATTTTCTAGCTTCTTATTTTGAATATTTGATCCAATTATTTTTATTCTATCTTGTTTATTATTCTAAGTATATAAGATTGGAAATTTTCTGTGTACCCATTTAACTTCATGTTACAGGTTCTGATAGACAATACTGTCTATTGATCTGTAACTTCTGCATTAATTTCCTCCTTGACTCAAGAATTATTTAAAATAGAATAATTTAATTGGTTGTTTTGTTCAAACTGTTTCATCAGTTTATTATTGTTTTCTAATTTTTTTATTGTGATCAGAGAGTACTACTGCTATTTCTCTATTTAAGACTTATATAGAAATTTGTACATAACATGACTATCTTTTATGAATATACATTTCATAGGTATTAAAAATATTTTTTGTGGTCATGGAAAAATATTCATAGGTGGAATCTTTCTCTTTCATGCACTTGTATACACACAAATATATATATATATATATACACACACTTACATCTGTCAAAATATCCTGATACCTTTATTGATCTATAATATGGAGATGCCATGCTGACAGAAGTGAACTCAGCAAAGTCTTCCAACTATTAATGCTGAAAAAAACATTTGTAATTAGTACACAAACCAACAATATCCCCATAATTTTGCTTTGACAAAATTTCAGTGTTATATACTATGTAGACTATATTAATTTTCTGTTGCTGTATAATCAAATATCTCAAACAGCCGTTTAAAAATAATACCTATTTGTCATTAGACAGTTCTTGTGGGTTAGATGGTCCAGCGCTGCTCAGGGTCTCACATAACTGGAATCAAAATGTCAGCAGCAACTGCCATGTCTTTTAAGGTGCTCTTTCAAGGTCACTTACGTTGAACAGAATTTGGTTTCTTGAAGCTGTAAGACTGAGGGACTTGTTTTGCTTGCCATGTTTGAGGGCATCTCTCAGCTTTAGGAAATGTGTGTAGTTTCTTGTCATTTTGACCTCTGTACAGTTCCCTTTGACATGTTACACACAGAATCAACCCATCTTATTTAGAGCTTCAACCTTTATCCTCTCTTAATTTTTCACCTTCAAGTAGAGGAACTTATAGACATAGGTACTAAGAGATAGACATATTGGGGCGGGGAGTGAATCTTAAAAGTCTTAAGTATATAGGTTTTTATAATGATTTTACCTTTATTATGGATCATAAACTTTCTCATGATGTGATGCTTTAAAACATGATCATTTTGAGTGCTTTAAAGCTTAATTCAAAGCATAAAATTCAATGTAATGTGAATTAAGACCCCAATTCCTAAATTGTGTTGCTATTGTTTTATATTTTCTGGGTATACTCTTTCTCACTTTTTTAAAAATAATTTTTGAATATTTTATTTGATATATGTCTCTAGTATATAGCTATTACTAGGTTTTACTCATGATAATAAATTCCTTTCTCCATCTGGTTGGGTTCAATCGATTTTTATTTATTTAAATAAAATATTTTGGTTTTAGACACTATATTTCATTTTATGTCTTTATTGTTGTTGTCACTTTGAAATTCATCATTATTTGGTATATTCTCCCTTAATTTCTCTGTGTATTAGTGATGTGGTGTGTTTGTGTTTTTTTAATATGAAAGGTTTGTTGTCCTGTTGCAATTATGATTAAGATAACCATAACTTTTGTAATATATTTATTCCTTAAAACTTTAAATTGAACCTGATTGTTCTCAACTGTGAGCAAAGATAAAAGTTATTTGTCATTTCCTTTCCCATCTTGTTATCCACATGATTTTAGTTGATTAAATTCTGTAGTGAATCCCTTGTGTTCTTGAGTTTATATTACTTGATTACTTGTTAACTCTTACATTTTAATAATGAAAAAAATCAATATGTGTGCCTTCTTCTCCCTTACTTTATTAATAATTGCTATATCATTTCTATAGTTTGGAGGTTTATAATATACCCAGTTTTGTTATAAGTTTGTCTCACATTTACATAAATTCAGTGCACTCTACCATTCATCTCTTGCTTAGCTAAAGTTTACTTTCTGTTAATCTAAGAAGGAAATCACAATTTTTAATTTCTTTCATGTTTAAAATGCTACACTCAGACTGAGTTAGTTTGGTTGGATATGACATTCTTGTGTCTATTTATTTATTATTATTATTATTATAAAATTTATTCCGATTGACAATTTAGGCCATAGCCATGTACATAAAATTCCATAAAAGGGACGATTATGTGGGGGGTTAGGAGGGGTGCAGATGGGAGGGAGTGGTCAGGGAGGGAAGGTGGTGGGTGCTCCCCAGGGACTACAAAGATGTGAAACACATATATAAAAAAATAAATAAGTTAAGAAAAGAAAAGGAATCAGAACCATTTCTACACTGGGGAGAAGCAGCTCTCCTGCCTGCCTGCCACTATGCAGATGGCTCTCTTTTTCTTTCTCCATTCCCTAATAACCCTGTAGTTTTTTCCCCCCCTTTTTTAAAATTTAATTTAAAATGTATTAATTTGCATATATATTTATATTTATATTACCTTATTCCATTATTGTGAACCCCGAGACTTTCCTGCTTCACTAACACTTGTTAACCATCCTGATCTTTTGTGTTCTTCACCTCCCCTGCCTTCTTCCCCCTCCTCCTCTCTCACTCCATGGTTCAGTCCCATTGGCTGTTTTCATTCTTTCTTATTCGTTTGTTTGTTTTTCCCTATATTCATCATATAAATGAGACCATCCTGTACTTCTCTTTTTCTTTATGATTTATTTCTGCTAATATGAGTCTTGTTTTTGTGAGAAAATCATTTCCCTATATTTCTTTCCTAACCTGTATACTTTTTCCCAAGTTCTTTTAGCTGTATCTTGAGATCACTCTTTATAAATGAAACTGCTTTATTAAGCAATAACAAGTGTCTTTTTCTTCTGCTCTGTAATGCTATTTTTTCTAGAATTATTTAACTGTCAGTAATTGTTTTTATATTTCCAGCTTTTTATTTCTTATAAAATCTTTGCTTTTAGCCTCCATAGATTCCTTTTTAATCACAGCTAAGTAAGGCAGCAGATGAGCTACTCTCACATCAAATGTTTGCTGGATTTTCACATGGAGGAATTTTCCTCTTGACTCCAAATTATTTGTGAAATTTGCTCTTTTAACTTTGTTTTTCCACAGCAATTAGGTCTTGGCAGCTTCAGAGCAATTACAGAATTGTACTCATCCATTCTGACTCACTGGCATAATGATTTATCTTTGTGATGTCTTTTTTAGGCAGTCTCACCAGTTTATCCTTTGCTCAAAATCAGAGCCAAATAAAGTGCTTCAGTGTGTACATTCCATTTCTATTTCTCTATCTAAACTGTTCATCTTGCTTTCTTCATGCTTCTGTCACACAAGAAAATAGCAGTTATCTTCCCGGGGAGATACATGGATACAAATAGGTGAACAAAAGCACACCAGAGATATGTTTATACACTTAGTCCACTACTATAAAACTTTCATTGCATTTTCAAACATTCCACATTTCACTAAATTTATTGAATTCTTTACTTTAACAACTTTCTTCTTTAATGTTTTCATAAGATTAAATACCTATGTGACAAAATATTAAGACAGGCCCAAACTTTCCTCCATGATATGACTTTGGCAATTCTTTCTTTATGCATGTCTGCAATTTATTTTACTACTTACATTTTTTAAATTAAAAATTTTTTAAGTTAAATTTCAAACTTCAGTGGGTATCAGAAGTTGGATATTGTCATAGTCAGGATAAGCACTCAAGATGCGTGTAAGGGAGAATCCATGTGGCCTCATAATGAAAAAGAAGATAGACATGAACTTAAGAGATTCATTAACAAAGATGTACTCTTCCTACTGGCAAATTTTACAAGGACTCTAGAAGAGAGTTCATGGTAAGATTAGTTCTAAAATAGTTATAATTCTTTAACATAGCAAAAACTAAGAAGACAGATTAGAAAAAAGGTTGTTTTAATTTAAAAATAAGGTTAAAAGAGCAATAAAAACAGAGTGAAAGATTAACAAGAGAAAAACCACTTACTTATGTATAACTTCTCTGTAATTGCTGACAAATCAAGGTAAAGAAGAGAAACTGAAGTATTATGCCCTTTATGCAAATTAAAATAATCAACCAAAGTATTCACTTGTTGTCACTTGTCATGGAAACAATATATTTCAAAGATTCCATTCTGGAATGGTTGTGATTTCTCCTTAGGAAGTAACTGCCTTAGGCCCAAGTTGTAATGTGCACCTATGGTTACTCAGAAGAGAAAGTTTTGGTTCTTGTGTTAACTGTACTGAAAAGCAGTTCTGCAAATCCACAGCCCAACAGAAGATGAACTGGGGATATAAATAAAAAATTCACAGAAGAAAGCTTAAAGCTCAAAAAATATTAAAAAATCTTTGTATAGTTCTATACAAAGAAAACTTTAAAACACTGCTAAAAGAGATAGAAAACATAAGGAAATGGAAAATTATTCCCTACTCATAGATTGGAAGTATTAATATCATCAAAGTTGCCATCCTACCAAAAGCAATCTACAGATTCAATGCAATCCTGATAAAAATTCCAATGACAAAAGAGATAGAGCAAAAATTACTGAAATTCATATGGAAGAACAAAAGACCTCGAATATCAAAAAATCTCCTGACCAGAAAAAAGGAGAACAGAGGTATTACTATTCCAGACTTCAAACTATACTACAAAATCATAGTAATTAAAAGGCTTGATATTGGTACAAAAACAGATAATCAGACCAATGGAACATAATTGAGTGCCCTGAAATAAAACCATACTTATATAGTCAGCTAAGCTTTAACAACAGAGTGAAAAACTTACACTGGAACAAGGACAGCCTCTTCAATAAATGGTGATGGGAACACTGGTTCAAAAATGCAAAAAAAATGGACCAAGTTGACTCCCTCATACCCTGTACTAAAACCAACTCAAAATGGATAAAAGACTTGGATGTAAGACCTGAAACCATAATATACATAGAGGAAAACATGGGCAAAACCCTCCATGAGTTAAAATCCAGAAATTCATTTCTGGATACATCTACAGCAGGTAAAAAAAATGAAAGAAAACATAAACAGCTGGGACTGAAACTGGGTGACCTACCCCCCCACACCAGGGCTGTGGCAGTTAACAAGGTTCTCCTACCCCATTGGGCAGTGGCAGTTAGCCCCCCCCCTAAAAGGTGCTCCTCCCCCATTGGCTGGTGGCAGTTAGCCTCTCCCCCTTAAGGTGCTCTTCCCCCATTGGGCGGTGGGAGTTAGCCCCTCACGCCCTTTGGTGTGGCAGTTAAACACTGCCAGAAGTGACAGTTGGAAAAAGGGGGAAGTTGGACCAGAAGCATGGGGGTAAAAAGGCAAGGAGCAGAGACTAGGGGAAAACAGAGACCTTTTGGAGAGGAAAGAGAACTTTTGGAGAGAGAGAGAGAACCTTTGGGAGAGGAGAGAAGAGAATGGCAAGTGGGTAAAGAGTACCCTGAGTAACCAGACTGGGCAGAAGCCCCCTGGAAGAGTGTGCTGGAGGTGTCAAGGAGCCATGGTATCTGGCAGAAGTGTGGCCAGTGTGGAAAGTATGGTATTGCAGCAAAGTGATATGGGAAGCTGGTACCTAGAGATGGCCAGAAATTTGGAAAGCTAATTTCTGCATCAGCAACTGTGGAAGAAGTTGGAAGAGCCTTGGAAAAGTTGAGAAGCGTGGAACACTAGAGAGAAAAGAAAAAAAGAGAGGGTGCCGGTGAAAGGACTGTATTTTGTGAAAGTGCCTACCCCTGAGGCTCAGAAGGGCAAAAGAACCATCATTGGACTGTGTCTTTGGGACCTTTGGGACTGAGAATGGTGACTGGGGTAAGATAAATGCCATTCGTGGTTTTAAGGACTTCTCGTTTTCCTTGTTGAACTCCCTTGTTAATAAACCCTGTTGTTAAACTGCATTTTGAGTGGCACCTGCTCTACGCGGGTGATACGGACCCGTGGGATTCATCAGTTGTAGGGTGTTTGTCATCCCACCCTTTTGGTACCTGATTTCAGTTGGCGAGCCACCCAGGACCCTGGGGTTCATCAGTTGGAGGTTTTTGCCCCTCTTTTGACCTGATTTCAGTTTCACTGTTTTATAGGACATGGGAAAGATAAACAAAAGCCATGAAGAAAAGTCAAAGCAAGCTAACAACCAAAATTAAGTACACTACTCAGGGGAAGGGGGTACAGGACAGGGCAGGAACAGTCAGGGAGGGTGGGGAGGTGAACCCCAGAGATCACAAAGATGTGAAATTTATAAATAAATAAATTATTTAATTAAAAATATTACAAACCTGTAACTTCCCTTGAAGTCATGAAATGCAGGCCATGATATATTTAAAACACACACATATATATATATAGCATATATAGTAACTAAATATAATTAAAAATTAAAAATGATATTTTAAAATATTGACAATATAAAAACTTTCTCATAGTACTAAAAGACTACAAATCAATATAACTACTTTGCAATCTGTTGAGATGAGAAATTGAAAATCTACAATTTTGAATTATAAATTATAGATCCATAGACTATAAAGACATTTGTACAATCTGAGAGCAAGAGACAAGGGAAGATGTTCATGCAGTATTCATTTTTGTTACAATTATGAAGATTTAACTTACATTCCATAAAATTCATCCTTTTAGAGTACAGTCAGTTGTTTTGAATATATTTATATTGACCTGACCAATATAATTAAGTCTGAAATATTTGTCATTAACCCCCAAAGAAACCCTATGTCCATTAATAGTCACTTCTCTCCCTCATCCCCCAGCACTTAGGAACTACCCACCCACCCAGCCACCTCCAGTGTCCATAAATTTACATATTCTAGACATTTCAATTAAGTGGCATCTATAGTATATAGCCTATTGTGGCTGACTTCCTCAGCTTTGTATAATGCATTCAAAATGCATCTATATGATGGTTCACAGGTGACCCGGTGATGGGAAAACCATATGTGTGTGTGTGTGTGTGTGTGGGTGGGTGAGTGTGTGGGTGGGTGTGTAATAAAGAAAACACAAAAATGTATATTGAAAAAATATTAATACTTCATTCCTTTCTATTGATGAATAGCATTCAATTGTTCTTCAAAGATATAGTTTCCTTTAGTTCTCTCACTATATTTGATATCGGGACACCTACCCCACTCCGGGTGCCATTAACAGTTGATCACACATTTGATAAAGAGCTAGCTACTCTCCTGTTGCTGTAGACTTGCAAATTTCAGAGAGGATAGTATTGGTCTTGCCATTAACATAGGTGATTGACAGGGCTTCCTCTGAGCCCTATCTAAAGGTATATAGAGTTGAAACAAGGAAAGAGATTTAGCCATTTGGAGATGCAGGCATTTTAGAAGAGGATGTGAATGGCTGCATGGCTGAGGCAACCTCAGGCCTGCAGTCTTGGGGACCAGACTTATGAACTCATGGCTTTAGCATGCATAAGCCAAGTGTGTGTGCTGAAGGGAATCTAAGGAGTTAGGACATTTGAATTCTGTGTTGGAGTTTGTCATTAGTGACCGTGAGCTAGGCCTTAGTAAATGGACTTTGTTGGTTCCTGAATCTCAGAGTTTTTCTACTACCTAAAGTTGAGAGAATGCCAAAGGAGAAAAAGGAGACAATCATGCCTTCAACTGCATGCTTGGAAAAAGTTGAAACATGCCAAAGGAAGAAAAGAAGGATGCCCTGTGTTTGGAACACGTGCTGCTCAGATTGATTGGACATGATCAGAGACTAAAGGACAGAGAGTTTGGACAATGGTGGAGTAACCAGGCTTTTCTTGTTTATCTTGTAGTACAAGATAAACAAGATAGTCACTTTGCTTAGTAATAAATGGTCTGCTCACTTTAAGAGTCTTGTTCTGACTTGAAAAATTAATAAAAGGCTGGGGGGTGGTGGAAAGAACCTGCAATATTGGATGCTTTTAGGCTTCAGGAGCTGCAGATGGTAAATTGAGGCAAGCTAATAAAGTTGTAAACTGCAGTTTCTGAGTTTTTTCCTTGTTGTCTCTGGAGCTGGGAGCTAAGAAGCAATCTGCATAACAAAGGTGACTGGTCTGAGAAAGGCATTCACCTGCAGTAGGTTTAGGATTTGAATCTGCCTGGGAGAAGCAGGCAGATGATATGAGTTTTAAGTTAGAAAGCCTATCCTTTACCTGATAACATATTTCTGATAGTTTATTGAGTATTTATCTAGGAAGTCTAACATCTTGTTTCTGTTGATTACTATATTTTCTTTTTCTTTGTGCATGTAGTGATTTTAATTAAAATCTGGATATTTTAAATAGTATAATATGGTGACTCTGGAAATCATATTGTCCCCTTCAGAATTGGTTGCTATGCTTGTGTTATAATTGATTTTATTTTGTGAAGTTAGGGACTTTCCTGAACTAATTTTGTAAAGTCTATATTTTTTGTCACACGTGGTCATTGAATTATCTGCCCAGTTAGTTTAGAAGTTATCTGAAGACTGGATGGAAATTTCCTTAATGGCATTGAACCAATAAATTTCCAGCCTTTGCTGAGGGGCTCTGAATGTGTTGTGGAATTACTTTCATACTTCTAGAAGTTATAACAGAAATTCGAGTTGTCCATTGTTGAGAGATTAGAACCTCCTCCCATCTTTTTCTGGTGTGCATCAAGTCTTGCACAGTGCATGTCTTTTAGCTTCCCAGGATCATGTCAGAATTTTTGAAATCTCTTAAGAGTATTTCATTCTCACATTATTCCTTTTTGGTTAGCCTTTTATTTATTCCAACTGGTATTGTTACCTCTGGCAGCTGCATTACTAAACAATTACCAATGGTAGGTTTGGGCAAATACTCTGGAATAGAATTGCTTGCTTTGAAGAAGCTCTGAGTTAGGTAAAATAAAGACTGTGAATGCTACTTTCCCAGGGAGATAACAAAGGATTCAAACAGTGATGTTTCCTGAAGGGTTTTGGGGGGGAGTTATAAACCTATCCTGTCCTCTCCAGTGGTGGTTATGATGATTATTTTCACAGATACTGTGGTTTTGAGGTTGCTGGCTTTCAGTCACTTTCTTGAATAAATACTCCTTAAATGATTACAAGCTTCCCATTAACTCTTCACATTATAAGAATGTCAATTTTGACCAGTGTTCTTGCTGTTTTTTTGGAGGAATAGATTTTTAGAGCTCACCATTACAAAAATATTTATACAGCATTGGTTGTAATAAAAAAAAGGAAAATTCTTAGAGTAGGAAAACGGGCAAATAAATTGTATTTTCTTCATACAATGGAGATCAGCAGCTACAATAATGGACTAAGACTATGTATCCATACATGGATAACTATAAAACAAAATTGTAGAATTATTCATGTAGTATATAATATTTATAAAATAAAGACACTGTGATATTTTTGATCAGCATATACAGACAGGGTAGACTATTTTTGCAAAACATGACTGAGAGGCTAAATAACAGATGTATAACAGTATAACACTGATAGGAAATAGAATTGGAATAAGAAAAGTAAGGCCGGATTTTTCTACAATGCTTTCTTTATTTTATTAAAGAAAACCTAGATACATGAGTAAATGTTATACTATTTTTGTACTTTTCTTGATTTAAAACAGTAATAAATAAGAAAAAAATCATAACGGATTAAATTCCTCTGTTCTCTGGGAATTCACTTGTCTCCATCCAATTTTCTATAATCTATGGGTGGAGAGAAAACAAAGTCAAGAGTAAGAGAAATAACTGCTCAACCACAAGTGGGTCTGTTATAAAATGATTCTGAAATGACTTTCAAATTTGGAACGTCAAATTCTGTTCTTCTGTTCTTATTTTGCTTTTAAATAATCACAAATTCAAACTGGACAGAAAATATGAATCATTGGGTTTTTCCTATCTAAAAGTATTTTTCTATTCTTGTCAGGGAAAGGACATTTTCTGACATTGTTTAGTTTCTTTTTATGCACAGTGTTGGTTTGTGACAACTCGGTAGTTTCCAAGGGAGAGGAAGGGAACCACTTGACAACAGTAGTTGCTTGAAAGAACATGACCTCTTTTCTGGAGCGCCAGCTTCGTACCATGTTCTCATTACAACATGCAAGCACTAGGTGTCGCTAAAGATAAAACTTGCAGCCATTAGGACAACCAGGAAAATAAAAAAGAGTGCAATTAGCTATGTTAATGGCAAAACCCTGAAATTACCAACTTTAGGTTATACAATGGTTAGTGTGGCCTTTATCCAGTCCCATCCTCTCAGGAAATGGTCTCAGACCCTGTCTGTCATATCTGCCTAGTGTTTGACTCCTTTGATCAATTTATCAATAAAATTGGGTTAAAATTCCAATACTTGAGTACTGGAGTCCCTCCTGAGAATTATGTCTAAAATTTCTCCAGCTGCCCCCATGTGGGAGATAGTGAGACAAATAAATTCTCTTTAGACAAGAACTGAGATGAGTGGGTTTTGTTTGTTTGTTTGCTTTACTCCAAATTCATTTTGATTGCTTGTCATGAATTTTCCCTTTTAGGCTTTATTCTGAACACCAATATTGACAATACTATGGATTCAACACACATTTGTTGAATAAGTAATATGAATTAAGAGAAGAAAAGCAATATGAGTTAAGAGAAGAAAAGCAACCTATTTTTAATGCTTTGCTCCCTATTTTCTTATGTTCATGTTTCAAGATAATCTTCACACACAAAAAAATCCTTTAAGTAGCTTTATGCAAGCAATTGTATTGCTTTATACAAGCAATTCTCAGGGGATATAATCACAAATGATTTTTACTTTTATTTCTAATTTTGCTTTTAAAATTTATTCAGGAAAGCTCTTCTCTGCTCCTGAATAACAATCCTCAAGCACATATTATAACATTTCTCATCTGTTGCTACTAAAACATTCTGTAATTGCTTTAAATAGTAATTTCAACTGTCTAATTTCATGTAATAACACATTTAACTTCACTCAAAATCAGTTTTTCCTCTCGCAAGTTAGGGATGGTGGGTAGTCCCCATAGAGTTTAACACAAATTTCTTTTTCTTACTCAGTTCCTCTCAAACTCCCAAACCTAGATGGGGGAATAGAAGAAAAGGCGGTAAGGAGGCCTAGAAAATTTATTTCCTTTTAGCCACACTTTTGAGATAGTTTGGTTTCTCCCTAGAAACATTTTATCTTACTTCCTAGATATAAGCTAAGCACCTTCTTTTGGTTGGCCATTCTCCCTTGGTATTTCATACGCTTTTAGTTTCTTTAATATATTTTCCTCTTTAATATTGTGGCATTTTCTCTTTCTTCTATAATGACAGAATTCCCAGTTAGTGATTGTACGATCCCTTGGAATAAAGATCTGCTTTTCTGAGCCTCATTTATTTATTATGGCCCATGTACAAATTCATGGATGCATCCTTAAAGTGAGGGGTGTTCATGTCCTCTTTTCCCTTTCTCATTGACTGTAGCACAGACATGATCATTGTAGACCAAGCAATGGGATATATAAAGCCCTGTACTGAGGGTCTTGATGATCACAGATCTGAATTGCTTGTTTTACACAAACTGCCTCTGACCTTTATTCATAAACAAAAACAAACTTCTTATCTACTGTTTTAAATTTTATTATTTGTAGGTAAACAAAATCCTAAGTGATTAGAAATTAATGATTAAATGAGGTTTAATTTTAGGAAAACTTTTGCTACAAGTAATGTCATGAATAATAAGGTAGCCTTTAATGATGCACCCTTATTTTATCAACACACATATTTGGCATTTTTATAAGGTTCTGACAGAGTTGACAAAAGTGATAGAAGTGAGTTCTTTTCCACAGGAGATTGCTGTCTCTCTGCTTATTTCATATGTTGCGTCTATCATCAGGTGGCTGACTTCTTTCTCAAGATTTCATAGTTGCTGTTTCTTTGTTCTTTGAGCTGGTGAACCTTGCTTTTTTCTCATTAAAGACATCTATTGACAACGGACTTTATAAGTAAATAATATTATCATAATTTTTTCATGCTTCATCTATAATTCTTTCATAGCTAAATAATCTTATTTTTTGTCATCTATATGAAAAGTTGCAATAGGATATTAAAACTTGGTGAATGCCTTTCCTAGAATGACCATTCCCTGTTAGATTTTGAGGTGATAAGTGACTTCCAGTTTAATGCCATACTATATGAATGAAAGATTTTACTATCACTACCTCCTTTTGCGAATTCATATTGCACATTAGCATATTAGAGTGGCAGTGTACCCTGGAGGCAAAAAAATATATTTAGCTTTCCTTCACCTAGAATTTTTCAATCATATTTGCTCACATAGCCCTTTTACCTGATAGAGTCTACTTCCCATTATTTCCTGTGCATCCTGACATGTCACAACAAGATCCTTCTGCTTCCTGTGGCGATGATCCATGAGTTTGATCAGTGATAAGATTGAGCGATGACAATGTCTTCTTAATTTGCAGATGATTTAAGTTAGGTGCTCATGGAGAGAATTTCTTTAGTTTAAACGTATATGTCACCTTATCACTTTCACCACCATGGCATCCATAGAACCCTTAAAAAGGAATCAGTGTGAGTGATCACTTTATAAATCTGTTAATTTACTCTGTTTTTATGCCAGGGGACATGGTATTCAAAAGGTTTAAATTTAAAATTTCTTTAAATTTATTCATAAATTTTGCTTCAATCTTTTGGTGTCAATTTTTGCTTACCTGCTTCACAAAATAAAGGAAGTAACAAACATTACTAGTGGGAAATATTTCAAACAGTCACACTTAAATTTATGGCCTATTACTCCATAGTAACAGTTTTTGTGTTGTAATTTTATAGTACACATAGATGATATTGTAGATTTGTTGGAAAATTATAAGTCTTATGATAAAACACATTTTGTCAGTAATTCATGATGACTTTCAAGAGTACAACTGAGAAACTAGAGAACTGTCACTTTTTAAAGTTATTAATCATTTATGTATTTTTTGTGTGTATGTGTATATATATGTATATATATGTGTATATATGTATATATATGTGTATATATGTGTATATATATATGCATATATATATATAAAATTGTATTATCATTGCATTCCCTGGGGTTCTCCCTTCACTTTATCACCTGGTGAACTTTCACCTTCATCTTCTTGTATTCCTCTCTCTCCTGATTTCTCCCTTCCCCCTGACCTTCTTGCCTTCCCTAGCTGCTTGTCTCAGTTGTTGTTAGCTGGTTTTGGCTTTTTGTTTGTTATACCTATATCCCACCTATTAGTGAGAACATACAGCTTCTGTCTTTTTCTTTCTGACTTATTTCTGCTAATGATTCCATATAGGTCCATCCATTTTATCACAAATGCACCATATTATCAGTTTTAATTGCAGAACAGTATTCCAATGTGTAAATATACCACATTTTTTTTAAAACCACTGATCAGTTTTGGGACATTCAGGTTGTTTGCATATCCTGGTTATTGTAAACATTGCTGCATAAACAGTGCAACTGTCTCTTTGAGTTAGTTTTGGTGTCCATTGGGTAGATTCCCAGAAGTGGGATTGTTTGATCAAATGGTATTTCCATTTACAGTTGTTTGATGTCCTCCACACTGTTGTCCATAGTGGCTGGACAAGTGTGTGTTCCCACCAGCAGTGTAAATATGTTCCCTTCTCTCTGCATCCACATCAGTGCTTACTGTTGTCCAGTTATTTGGCTATGGGCCATTCTTTATGGTGTAAGATAGTATCTCATTGTGGTTTTGATTTGCACATGCCTGATTATTACTGATAGCAAGCATTTTTTTTTGTATGCCTATTAACCATTTGTAGTTCCTCTTTGGGGCGAAGTATTTTTAGTTCTCACCATTTTTTTATTGAGCTTTTTGCTTTGTTTTTGATAAGTGAGTTTTTTGTGGATCTTTGTTATCACACCTTTATCACTTCTGTGAAGGGTAAAATTTTTTTCCCATTCGATTGGGTTTCTTTTTGTTTTGGTTATTGTTTCTTATGCTGTAAAGAAGCTTTTCAATTTCACATAGTCCCAGATGTTTATGTTTTCCTTCATTTTTTTTTAGCATCTGTAGATGTATCTTGAAATGGATTTCTGAAGTGCAGGTCTTAGGGTGTTTTGCCCATATTTTCCTGTATGTAGTTTATGGTTTCAGGTCTGACATCCAAGTCTTTTATCCATTTTGAGTTGGTTTTTGTATATTGTGTGAGGGAGTGGTCCAGATTCTTTTTTTTTTTTTTGCATGTCTTGGTTCAGTTTTTCCAGCACCATTTCTTGAAGAGGGTATTCTTGTTCCAATGTGCTTTTTGCCCCTTTGTCAAAAGAAGAGAGAACAGATATTACAATCCCAGACTTCAAATTATACTACAAAGCCATAATAATTAAAACAGTGTGGTATTGGAACAAAAACAGACAAGCAGCTAATGGAACAGAATTAAGTGCCCAGAAATAAAGCCACACATATACGGTCAATTAATTTTTAAGAACCATCACTGTTTAGACGAATGGTGGACTGGTAGGAATGTAGTGAGGGGAAGAGTTGGGAAGGATAAAAAGGAGTAGCAAGTAGATTTTGCTTACTTTTTAATGAAAAACTTTAAGAAGTCCACAATTCCCAGTGTGGATCACACTTTTATCTCTCTTTGGGAGATACCTAAGGAAACACTACAGCTAAATAATAATCCTTAAATTTTATAGAAATTTTATTTTCATTCTAAGGAAAATTCTCCAAACAATAAGCTTTATTTCTTAAAGTTCTTTTTTTAGGATATGGAAATTTTGCAGAAGGATTAGTCATATTGCATTTTTATTTAGACATGCAAATTCTTAGGATAGATTATTGTACAATGAAATTCTTATAATAAGAAAGGGAAAAATGTTCAAAAACAATTACAGAAAACAGCCTATTATATTCTCAATTGTAGGGAAATTTGGAAAGTATTTCAAAGAGACTTATTTGTCCCCTGATAGTCTTTAAACATGAAAAGTCTGTGATACTCTTGGGACCCCATCATAATGATTTTATTTTTTAAAAATTCACATAAAATAATAGGTGGGGTACAAGGATATTAGATAATAATTACTCTGACTTTTCATACTAACAATTTACAAAACTAGATTTCAAAACAGAGAAAATATTTAAATACATTTAATAAGCACCACCAACAAAAACAACTTTCAAATATGATGATCTAATCAAACATGGAGAGTACTTCCCCCCCCCCCCATCATCTAACAAGATAAACACCACAAAGAATGTGTTTTGGGTTACAAAGAATAAAAATTTAGATAATGAAGATTCATAAGGAAAAAAAGAAGCATTTATGTTCTCATGGTTACCTTCTAGTGTGGGAAGTCAGACACTAAACAAGTAAATAAATACAAAATATAGAATGTCATATGGCTACAGCAATTAGAAAGAAAAACAAATAAGAGAAGAGGGGTAGAGATTTTGGACATAAGGGAGGAGTAGGTGTAGTTTGCAATTTTTCAATGGTTTGGCTAGTAAATGTTTTAGCAAGAGAGTGATAGTTAGGCAGTGACTTAAAGGGAATTGGAGCAGGAGCTATGCATCTCTCTAGGGAAGGGTACTCCAGATAGAAGGCACAGAGGTTGGAAAGGCTTTATGACCAGAGTACACACGCCCTCAAAGTCTCTCAAAAGATCACTGTCATTGGGTAGGAGTGAAGAAAGTTCAGATAAAAGGAGGCAAGTGTTGGATCTCAAATGCTCATATAGGTGTCTCACCATTACTGTATATGAGAAACCAGTGGAAGCTTTGGGCAGAGAAAGGACTTACTTGGCAGATTATTCTGCTGCTATTTAGAGAATCATCTGAAACTGGTCTAATGCAGAAGCACATAAATCACTAATTGCTCAGGCAAGAGGTAATGTTGTTGGGCTAGATTAGAAGCAGTGTAGGTAGGAGCAGTGGTTAGATTCTGACTATTTTCAAGTAAGGTGTCTGTTTTAAGTGATGAAATGGATATAGGGGTTTGAAAGAAATATAGAAGTCATGAGCAAATAGTAGGGTCAATATCCCATTCTGTAAGTAAAGGAAACTTTGGGGAAGCAAGGGTGGTGTGGAAGATACAAAGATTAGTCCGTATATCTTAATTAATTATATACATGTCCTAATGAAGAAGCTGGGTAAACAATTGAATCTGAAAAATGAGTTTATATTAGGATACATCATCCAACTCTGGAGAAGGTATGGAATAAACAATAAAGACCAGAGGCAAAATTAGTTGGGTTAGGGGGATCACTTGGGAGCTTCAACCCACACAGTACAGGAATATACATTCAAGTTGGACGAAAGAGATCAATGTTAACAAAACAGCAACAATAAAACAAAAATTTAAAAAATTCAAAAGAAAATAAAAGTCTATTTCTGCCCTCTGAGCAATGATCATACTGAATATGAATATAATGGGGGGGGGAAATGAGGAATATTGATAAATTTATGCACTTATAATTTTGAAATAGCAAAATATAAAATGTGAATAACTGGGGGAAAATGTTACATAGGTATTACAAACACTAGTTAATAGCCATATATAAAGAAGTTTGAAAAGACTGAAATGTGAAGATGAAGAAGATACAATTTATGGAAAAATGGAAAACCAATACATGTATTTTTCAGTGTTCACTGACCAATAATCAGAATGATGTGGATTAAAACAAAGCATTCTCTCTCCCCACCATTTTCACATAATTATAAAATATTATGTTCCCAGCTACACGGTAGAAGGCACTTAGCTTCCTTCTTGCACTAGAGAACAAACCTTCTTACTACATAATTAGCAGCTAAGACGCTTAGATTTTACCTGTGACATAATAATCATACTTTAAGAGATCAAAAAAAAAAAGATTCATTTCAACTTTTGTTTACAATAGTCACCTCTGTATTATTTATACTGTGAAACAGAAAAATTGAAGTATCAACTAAGGGAAATGATTACTTCAATTATGAGACGTACCCCAAATTAAAGAGTTTTAGGCAGTCATTAAAATTATGTTCTGGAATGTGAAATTATTTTCTTAAAATTATTTTTAGAGAAAGAGAAACTCGAAATGTATTATCTACTCAACCAAATCAAAATGCAGTCATGGGCATCATGAAGCCAATGACATAAATCTTAAGAAAAATATTAGGAAAAATAGTTCCCCATTGTAGAAAAATTAATGGAAGATTAACACGACAACTGAACCTTGAGAGCTTGTTTGGAGGTTCTAGCAGGGGAGCGCAGCTACTCATATACCCTTGATGGAAGAAAGGTCCGGTCAGTAATTCGAAGGCTGTCCTCTTCCACGGAGAGCACAGCTTTGGGAGGGACCACATGGAGTGGTGAGGGAGGAAGGGGACACCCACCTAGCCAGCCAGATCAGCCGAATCAACCCTGGCGATCAATGGGGTGACAGATGTCGCAGCCAGATCGCCCTCACATCCTTAACAGGATAATTGGAAACATATAGAAATGGAAGATTAAGACAATAGAAATAACCCACAATCTAGAATGAGAGGCCAATACCGACCATCAGACCCTAGCCAGTCAGCCAGACCTGAAGAATGTCCCAGGCAATCTACTGAATAATGCAAAAATAATAAGTGTTGTTTTAAGTCACTAAATTTGGTTGTGATTTGTTGCAGAACAAAAGCTCACCGAAGCATTTGTTGCTCCATCCCAGGGAGCAATAGTTCTCTCCTCTTTTATTATGCCTGGGAAAGGAAGCATCTGGCTTTTTGTGAGAGGAATAGTACAAGTGAATGGGGAGACAAAGAGACACCGTCATCGCATACACTGTTTCCTCTAAAGCCAAGCTTTGTGATGGATGAAAGTTTCCCTCTGTTAACTATGAGTGGTAGCATAACCCCTTATAGTCCTGGGGGAAGCTCCTGAACAGGATCAGGGCTTCACCGGTGCTGCCTGCCTTGTACTGCTTCTTCAGGTTTATTGTAAATCTGAAGGTATTTCTTTAATTTACATAGTGGGAAGAAATACTGCACCTACTGCACCCTATTATTCATTGAGTAAATAAAGTCATACTTCTGGGTGGAGGAAAACACCTGAATTTTTTTTCAGGTGCCTGTAAAATAAAGGGAGGGAATTTGAATGGTATTTGAATGTTGGAAAACATGTTGTCATTTCTTGGCAGTGCTGTTCAATTTTTTCTTACGGAGCCTGGGTGGAAATTTTTCTTTCTCTCATTTTTCAGCCCATGTACATTCCCAGGGAAACATAATCCTTGTATTTCTGATTCATTTACACTTAACCCATCACAATGTTTTCCAAGAACTATTTCCAGTGAACCTTTGAAACATGATTCCATTTACCAATGAGTGAGTTCAGAATCCTGTCTATTCCATATAGCATGCACACACAAAGTGACATTTCCCAGGAAAATTATAGGAATGCAGATTCAGGAGAAAATAAGAATCAGCTAAATAATTTGCTCTAATGCTCACTATGCTCAATAGAATTAAATGAAGGAAGCTGGAAGTAAGTAACAATTAGTTTGGGTGGTAAAGGTATGGCCAGAAGCATCCTGGAAATGATGAGAGACTTGAGGTCTATATGACACATAGATCCCTTCATTTTGGTTGCAACAACTGCAATAATTCACCTGCAGAAAATGATAATGTGGCTGAGTTTCCCCAAAAGGGTCAGGTAGGTGGTTCTCAATATAACTATAATAGGTCTCTTCTAATATGTGTCACCTTGATATGAACTTAAAGGTCAATGATATGTAAGCTTCAGAAATCCTATTACTGTTATGCAAATACAACAGATTATTTTAAGTTAAAAGCAGTGAGGATCTTAGTAGCTTTTTGTTCTTTGCCCTTTTTCTTAACCAGACAAGCAATCACCACTCTACTCAGAAGAAAGTAGGTTAGAGGTGTCAATTAGAGGTAGGTTTATCAGCAAGTATATTCTCTCTAATTGAGAATCTCATCTTTACTCTCTGAGGGGCTTTAAGGTCACCCATTCTTGTCTGTCATGTGACAGCTCTACCCCTGCCCCATGATCCTATGATGCCTAGGTCCTTGACACAGGATACCTACCTCTGGTCACTCCATTTTTCTTTAGATTTTACAGCCATGTAGATTGTGCATATGTATGTTATTAAATTGAATTTTTTCTTTGTTAACTTGTCTAATACAGTTTTGATTACTCAACTAATTTGAGAAGAAACCAGAAGGGTGGGGGTATTTTCAGTGTCCAGAATTTTTAGTGGGGCTTTATTTTTCAAGCATTATTGATGGAGTTATTGGCCAGGAGCTTTCACTCAATCTCCAGGCCCCCCTACTAACATAGTTGAACTTTTTTGATATGACCAGAAACCACACTATAGTTGTCTTGTTAGCATAAACACAGTGGAGCCCAAAGGATTGGTCTACCAAGAATAATAAAGACACTTTTATCACTAGGGAAATTCTAAAGGTTTAGAAGCTTCCTCCAAGGAACCGGGGACAAAGACCACTCAAATTCTGAAGTTAATAGTAGAGATATTATCCGATGGAATAAACTAATGTCACAGAGTCTACATTTATTTAAAATTTTAAGGTGTATTTCTTATATACTCTATAAGAACTTAGAGTCCTTTTCAAACTTCATCTAGTGAACTAATTCAAGTTAATAGTATTCCCCTTGTAGAAAGGAATAATAATAGAGACTCCAAATGCCTGTTTATCAATGTCAGATAGAAAACTCTTTAATTGTTTAATTCTTTTGTTTATCTTAGGTTGTTATTCATACCATTCCTTCATCTTACTATAGAAATGTTCGAACTTATAACTATCTCCTAAGATGTACTCTTTTAAGTATCTTTGTAGGGTAAAAGAGTTGGTCAGGCATTTTCCTCCATTAGCCTGTATAACTAGCACCTATAGTATTGTGCCCTCTGCTTGATTGTGCATCTGTCTGGGCCCAGTAGATGTGCGCTTCTATAAGTGGGTATGCCTGAATCTGGGAGGAAAGGATAAAAGGATAGTGTCACCCTGGGAAGGAGCATGAGCACAAGGAATGCAGAATTAGCAGGAGAGAAAGAACCTATAGAAAGAGTGTGAAAATTCCTGGGGGTGTTGGGGACCTGCCCTACCTCCTAGACTCTTCCCAACTCCCCTGGTCTGGTCTTGTCCTGCCTGGTGTATCTGTGTAATTGCCAGAACCAATAAAGAACCTACACAGTTTGGTGAGTCTGATGCTTTCACTACAATTGGCATCATGAATCATATGGTTGCCTTACAGTCTTCCATAAAATAACTCAAGTAGCAGCTAAGCTATCCTTCTTAAAGCACAACTTAGGATATTCTTTCCTTGATTCTCCTGTAGGTTTTTAATATTTCAAATCATAGTCCTGTCAGAACTAATATACTATAGTGCAGTGGTTGGCAAATTGTTATTAACTGATCCATGGAAGGCTCTAAAGCCCTATCATGGGTCTATAAAAGTCTAAAATTATTTTCATAATAATGACTCTGTGATGTTACCCCATTGGTATGATCCAATGCAGTGGCACAAAATTGTATGCCTGGACACTATATTCTTCATTACTAAACACTCACAGTGAAGAAAACAAAACAAAACAAGCCAAAGAAGACCAGTATGTGTCTTTTTAATATTGTGTCTAATGAGATGCAAAGCACACATAAAATACTTCTGCTACATAATGAAATAGGATGACTTCTTATTTTCGAAGAAAAGCATCTGTGTGATTGTGCACAGGGCTAGCCACTTTATTCTTGGAACTTATTTTTTTTTACTTGAAAAAAAGAATAACGGTTATTCAGACTCAGGGAGTTGGTAATTGGCAGATATTTTCTCAAAAACGAACGAAGTGAGCTTGTCACTTCAGGGAAAACAAGGATCTGTTGCCAATGATAAAATTGAAGTTTTAAAGAGAAAATTGGAATCTTGGAAAGTTTTATTCACCACCATGAGCTTAACAGCTTCCCAATATTTAAAGACCTTTCTGATGCAATTGGTGGTGATATTAATACATGTGATTTTGTGTCAACATTTGGAAGATCTGTATAACTCAGCAAGTCAATATGTTCCACATTACCAGTGTACGTTACAAGCCAGGCATGCATCAAAGATCTCAAAGTGTGAGACAGGCAAATGATTTTAATGGGACAGCTTAAGAAAGGTTGTTGGTATAGTTCCATATTTCATGTTACAGCTAACCTTAATAAATTGGTGCTTATCAAATTTTAGCGCAGCTACAAAAAAGTAGCCATAAATATTTGATACAGTGTACAGCAAGATGTGGCATCAAGAGGGACTACATTGGTTCTTTTGCAAGTTATTTATTATTGAGAAATGCTTGTAAAACTATTTTGCTGAAATTATTGCTCAATGTGCAAAGTGCAAAGTGTATGCAAATGGTGACTGAGTAGTAACTGTGTAATGGTGTTCTTTCCCAGCAACAATTAGCATGGTAGAAAGTGATTATTGGCTTTGTAAAAGCCCATTTTGATAAAATGGTTTATTGGCAACTGTAAAAGTCTATTTTGGTTAATGATACATATTCAAGACAATGTATTGAATAATGATTTCAATTTTTAATTTCCTGGTGAATAAATTCAACCACTGAAATTTCCCGTGAATTAGTCACTATTTAAAAGATAAATTTAATATGTCTTTAAAATGCATTTTATCTCTTAAGTGCCTCACAGATGAAAGTTTTGTTCTTGGCAGTGCAAGAAATATACACTCCTTAAAAACTGCTTTTGGGAAAGAAAATGCTTTCTTTGGATGTTCACCATGAACAGTTAGAACGCTCTCAAATAAAACAAATGTTTCTTCTCTTTCAAGGCAAATAGATGGTATTTTCAGATGCTTCCCAACAGACCCCAAAAATGGTCCACACTTTTGTCATTACTGAGTTCATGGAGTCACCATTCGGAAGGGCCTCACTAGCCAAGAAGGTTGAAATATGGTGGACAACAAGATATGAATGATTTTAGGGACTATACACTAAAGTTTGAGCTACATTATCTTTTGAAAACGTGCACTGATCCTTTTCTCTTCTTCCACACTTAAGGGAAATATCAAAATAAGACAACGTATAGCTCGTGTGATAATGTTTTCCCAGAGGCGTAGATTTAAAACACAGATGCAATGATAGCAAATAAACAGCACATATCTTACTGGAATCCTGAGATCTGGATCCTAGGAATTATATATTGCTAGATGTGTGATTTTAAGCAAACTGCTTGACCTCTCTGGGCTCCAGCTTTCTCCTCAGCAAAAGAAAGGGATAAAGTTGACTTTGAAATACTATAATGTTATGAAGATTGTTGCATCTTTGTTCCATCATAGCTACTTCGTACCTATTTCATTATACATGTCCTTTACCTCCTTTGTGAAATTTATTCATAGGTATTCAAGTCTTTAGATGTGATTGCAAGTGGGACTATTTTCTTGAAGTTTTTCTCTAGGTCATAGTTTGCATATAAAAACACAGAATGAAGTACTAATCATTACAATGCTTTGTTATTCCTTTTTTTATCCACTAAATTAGAAAAATATCAACTCTCAATACAGAGTGTTGAGAAGAGAAACATTTGTTTTCTGTGTCATCAGAATCCAGATATTCAATCTGGACCCAGAAACACGGGTTTCTCAATGTTGTGTCAACTGTCAACTCAGTCAGCTTCACAAACTTGAAGTGTGAAAGATAAAAATGCTGTAATCTCAGAGATTAAGGCAAATTGTTTTCTAATACAATATTTAAAAATTATTTAGCTAGACTTCTCTGTAGTCTAGTCCTTGCTTTTTGTTGTTTTTCTTTCTCATCATCAATTTCTTTCTCTAATGACAGAAAAATTCTCCAATTTAAGTGAACTATCAAGAGTCAAGGTCTCTGTGAGAGAAATGCAGTGTTAATTAAGTCTTTCTGAATAATTAGGTTTTAATAGCCAATTTTTAGTAATAAAAATGATGATCAGATTGAGCCCTAGCTAATAGGTACTGGCTACACAGATACTGAATATGCTGCTAAAATCTATTACCTGAGCAAGTTATTAGAAATTTTAAGTTTGGCATAGTGGAATTCTCTGTGTCAACAAGAAAGTCTTAATATCTTTCCTCACTTCAGAACCTCAAACTGTTGGTAACTTGGATGGGAGTGAACTGCAATCTGGGTCACTAGCTACTCTCAGAAGAAATAATAATCATAAAGATTTGTAGAAATGGAATTCTCTAGCAAATATCAGGGAAGTGTTGCAATTTAGCTAGTTGATCATTTCGTGGTTTCAATGAACAATTAAGATGTTAGTGTTGGCTGCCTAAATGACTCAAGAGTTTAAAATGGAGATTTAAGGAATATTATAAAAAACATTTATTAAAAATGCAAACATTTATAACAGATTTCATGAAGAGACACTACCCTCTGAGATTTCTCTGGTATGTGTTCTCATCGCTTTATGAACCATTCACATGTCTTATCACATTTGTGCAATTGTTTAGTTTCTTTTGCTGACTGGGGAAAGAGCATCAATTTTGTTTGCTGTTGTGCAGCTAGTTATTAACAGTATGACTTGCATATGGTAAAATCTCAGTACACATTTCTTTTGATGTCTAAATGAATATATGAGTAAACCAATCAAGATGGGGAACAAATTTAAGATAAAAAGGCAATATGAAAGCTAAGCTAATAATTTGTCATCTGTTGTAATAGCCAACAGCCAATGTATTGTCAAAAGATTTGCATGTGAATTCTAGTATTTCTACTACATCTCTTTAATGCAAATCCCTTAACCCTACATTAGAATGACAATAATATACAAGATGGTCTTCAGAGAATTATGATTAGAAATTTTGGAAAATAAGACAGGAAATCCAGAAGAAATACCAAATAATAAGAATTACTAGATTTGGGAGATATGTTCCAGAAAGAGTATTGAGAGCATCACCATAATATAAGGTTAAATTTGTTTGTAGAAGTTCTAGAATACACATCAGGGGGAATGATTCTTTGGCCAAAGAAAGAGAGAAAATGACTTCATACCTTTTTGTTTAGTTTTGGAAAATACTGCATCGCTGCAGTTAAAAATAATAATAAAATAAAGCAAAAAATACCAAAAACAAAATTTAAGTTTTACACTTTGCCAAGAATAACAGGAAGACACTTATGCTGTCACTCAAAGCACAAAAATACAGCAGTTTAAAACCATCATCTGTCTTTGGTGCCAACTTTTTACCAAACTTATAGAGTCTGTCTGCCTTCTTTATCTCTTTGAACTATTTGAAAAGTAATTTATTTTGAGAACTTTGGACTGACGCTGGTCCTCAGCAATGTGCCTGCCTCTTCCAATGTGTTCTTTAGGATTTGTGTCAGCAATTAAGGGGAGTTCTAGGTTGAACTAACTTTCTGGTTTTATCCATTTAGGGCAAACTATGGATATAAATAACCAAGGACAAAAATCAAAAGCAAAGAAATGTAATGAACAGTTTGAGGCATCACGGCCTTTTTTGTTCACAGTACATATACATAATCTTTCTGGATCATTTTGTGTCTCTTTTCAATATAGCGCATTAGATATTATTAGTAGGGAGGTCAAGTATAGTTTCATACTTTGATGAATTTTTGGAACTAGAATGTAGCCAAAATGTCTCTTATTTTGATTTGCAGATTCTTCAAAATGGAATGAACCATAAGAAATCAACAGACCAGAGAAATAAACTAAAATTGGTAGGACACATAAACTAGTCCAAATAGGTTGTTAAAACAAAGACAGATTTAAAGAAGGTAAGAGGAACTGTGCCACAAAGTCAAAAGATCAAAGGTCTGTGAGATGATTGCTGATAAGAGTTGGACAAGTACATGGGGAAGGAGAAGGGTGGCTAGAGAAAACACTGGCAAGTGAGAGGATTATCTGGGGCTGAAGCTTTATTTTCTCATACTAATGTACAAGTGGACTAAGATTAGTGCCAACAGTCATATTCAATTAAACTGAACTGAACTGATCTGACCTGGACTCAATTGATATAAACTAATTGGACTACATTAAAATAAATTAGATTGGATTGCACAATTTCTGTTAAGAACAGATTGTTTTATATAGAGACACAAACAAAAACAGTAATAAATTCAGTGCTTTGTCTAAATTATTCTTAAGTGCTTAGGTTTTGAGTGGATGTTAATTTTCTTTTTTTATTTATCCTTTTCACTGAGGGAGCACAATGAACTTTGGTGATTAGCTATGAGTACCTTGGTGATATGAGTGTTATAGTAGTAACACTTGAAGGAGAGAATCTGATACTTTATACTTTCAAAATACAAACAATGATGTAAACCAATGTTACCTCCAGGAAACTGGGGGGAAAAAAGACCACACAAAAGTCATTTTAATCATGTATCATTTTCATTTTCAGGTAAGCATTTTAAAAATCTGCTCATTTTTAGGTACAACAGAAGGGAAAACCTGTATCTAGTTCTCTACAATATTGACCTTGTATAATGCTGTCTTCTTGCCTCATGACATATCATAATTTTGCAAAGCCCAAAGATGGTATGTGATAAAAGAATGAAATAAAAAGGGTGTTGTACAACTAAACTAAGATAACAGCATTACAGAATTCAAAAATAAATTAGACCAAAAAAAAAAAAAAAAAGAGTAGGCATGACTAAAGACTGGTTTAGTGTCATAAAAAAGGCATTGAAATAATCAGATAATAGAGTTGAGCAACTAAAGAAAAGATACTTATAAAAGACAAATATAGTCTAACCTTGAAAATAAACCTCTATTAAAGACACACAATAGTTGTAAAGATTTTCCTGAAATAACGAATGAATTGAATTTACAGCCTAAAAAGACATTTTATATCAATAGAGATGTTGATTCAAAACTATGGCTAACTAGGAAAATTCTGCTTAAACTAATATTGAACTAAAAATATTTAATGGGATTGCTTTAGATATTTAGGCAAAAAATATTGTCACCAAAGGAAGAAAAAAAAATCCAGAAAATAATAAGGTAATATCCGCAAAGTTCTTTAGGAGGAAACTCAATGAACTGACAATCAGGAAAATAGGAGAAAAGGCAAGCACCTCATATATGTTTACAGTGAAGGACACAGAGCCTAATTAATTTTATTAACTAAACATTCAATAGTAAAAACTAATTAGTTAATAAGGCATTCTCTGTGGCAAAATAAAATAAAATAACTGATGGGTATTGAATTCATGTAAAAATAGAACAGAAATTATTATTTGGAGGGATTATAGTTACAAAACACAATGTAAGTGCTATCTCCGTGAAACAAGTAAAAGTGATGTTACAAAAATAGGAAGGTAGAAAGATGATAGTAAGTCTAGCAATACCAGTTGCATGATGTTGGTGACAGAAGAAAATCATACTAAAACTGCGAATGAGGTTTTTAAAAAAATGACACAAATTTGTTCATTTATTTCTTTTAAAAGTTAGAGAAATTTGTCAAAAACAAAATTCTAATCATTAAAAAAATTACTTCACATTTAGCAATTTATTTCCATTTCTTTACCTTTGAGAAATAAAATTAAATGGTGGGTATTTTATTTAAAATAGTAAAAAGAAACAATATATAATGCAACAGAAGCAGTAGTTGTACTTTTATGTTTATTGCAGTGTTACTGACAATAATCAAAACAAGGAGATCACCTAAGTGTTCTTATATGGGTAAATAGATAAAGATGTGAAAAGCGATATGTGCATACACACACAATGAATTTCTATTCAGCCATAAAAATAAGAATGAATGTTGCCATTTGTAACAATATGGATGGAACTTCATAGAAAGTGAAATAAGAGAGAGAAAGACAAATACCATATGATATCATTTCTATGTGGAACCCAATAGTGAAAAAAACTCTCACAGAAACTAAAAGCAGAGAACAGATTGTGACTCACAGAAACTAAAAGCAGAGAGCAGATTGTGAGTTGCCAGAGGTGGGGCCTGGTATAGGGGAAATGGGTGAAGTTCATCAAAGGTACAAAACCTTCAGTTATGATGATAAATAAATCCTGAAAATGTTATGCAAAAATAAAAATAAATAAAATAATACAAAAAGTATGACATTCTTATAACCTCTTATCTAGTACTACATATAGCTTTGTGTTATTAAAATTTTATCAATTACTGCCTTTTTCTTTGAATTGTTACTATATAAGTATTACATAAGCAATAAGACTAACAAATGATAAAATTTATTATTTTCATGATTTAAAATATTTTCATTTTTTAAGATTTCTCTCTTAAGTCATGGCAATATTTTAGAGACTTTAAAAACTCATTTACATTGAGTTATATTTTTGTTTTTGATATTTTATTTACTCTTTACTACTAATTTCCATACATCTTATGTTCTTGAAAATAATATATAGTTTTGACTAAACAGAGGATAATTCTTTAAGATATAGAAATAGAATATTGTCACTAGATAACACTTGGTAATTTTGCTTTAGTCTATATCTAAACTTATTTTTGATCTGCTTTGATGGAGTACATGCCAATCAGACTTTCAGGTATGTATTAGAAAGTTTGGGGTATGATTATTATTTCTTGGTTGATTGCTCCTTAATTTTGTTCCATTTCTGTGACGAATGCTTTTTAGACCTTAAAAGGGATTACGTTGAATCTATGTATTGCTTTGAGTAGAATGGCTACTTTAACAATATTAATTCTTCTGTTTTGTGAACATAGAATATCTTTCCATTTCTTTGTGTCTTCAATTTCTTTCAAAAGCATTTTATAGTTTTTCAACATACAGTCCTTCACATCTTAAATTAAATTTATATATAGGTGTGTTATTTTTTTCTGATGTGATCATAAGTCATTATTTTCTTCATTTATCTTACTAATATTTCATTGTGTATAGGAACACAATTGACTTCTCTATATTATTTTGTAGACTGCTACTTTATAGTCACTTATTTCTAACCATTTTTTGGTGGTGGAGTCTTGCTTTCTTACATACAAATAAAGTAGTTCATGTATAGTGACCACATAAGGTTTCCCATCTGGATATCTTTAATTGCTTACTTGCCTAGTTGCTCTGGTCAGGACTCCCAATATGTATGCGGAATAATAGTAGTGAGATTGGGTACTATTACTAAAGTTAGAGAAAAGACCTTTAGCTTTTTCCCAAATGAGTTTAATGTTAACTATTTTTTTAAATTATATTTAGCTTCAACAGATTAGGAAAAGAGATCCATAAGTAGACTGCTTTCTCAAGAAATTTTGGGGTTTGGGTATTGGAATCTAGAAGGACAGGCAGGTTTCCAGATTGGCACATGTGCTTGATCCTCTGGATTCTGACTTGTGGATAAAAGGCACAGAAAAAGCAATGGTTGAGAAGAGAGCTATAATTTAGGACATGAGAGAGCTGCCTCTTAAATTGATAATGCTAGGAAGTACATCTCCTGATAAAATTTTCATTGAGAAACTGGTCAATTGTGTTTTCCTCCTTCTTAAATAATAATTTAACTGAGCAAAAAAACCAAACAAACCTAGATTTACAATTGTTTCCCCCTACACCTTGGGCTATATTATGCTACTGCAATTTGATAACCATGGTTTCTCATTTAAAATTGTTTTTAATCCCATCATTTCTTTATAGATTATATGCAATTTTACAACATGTCCACAGTTTGGATGATAGTCATTAAATATTGCTGATTGTTTAGAGTCAGTGATTTCATTAATCCATGAGCTCATAGTAACAAGAATGATCTTGAAGTCATTTATGGGGAAAAGACATTATTCTCTTAAAAGTCCAAACTGCTTTAGCATGACTTAGTCAAGAGCCTTACACCTGAAAGGCTGGTATTTTGGCTACTGAATACTTCTTAAATATCTCTTTCCACAGAGGTTTTGATGAGATTTGGACACCTAAACCTCCCACTGAAATTCTTAATGACATTATTTCCCCTTAATTTTAAAAGCTAATGATACAGCTAAATTCAAGAGAAGTGAAATGACTTATCCAAATTATCAAATCTATTAATGAAGTAGCAGAATAGAGAACTGAGACCTAATGTCTAGCTCAGTAATACTTTCATGATCTGATATTTTTAATTTCTCTAATTTCTCAATCTGCTTCCTTCTTAGAACAGAATTTTCCATACCACATTCTTTACTATTATGACCATTAAGATAACTTTATCAATAGGGAAATGCAGAGGTTTTGCAGTCAGCTGGGTTTGAATCTAAAAATGTTAATCTTTGGAGCCTCAATTTTCTTATCTGTAAAATGAGAATAGGAATGAATATTCATCTCAAAGGATCTTTTCAAGGTCATCATGAGGCTTTTACCATTGTAACTGGTACATAGTAAAAAAAAATAAATAGAATTAATAATTTTGTCATTATTATTCTTTACTTTAACATACTAACCTTTGCTCCACACTGGCAATCCTTTTATTCATTTATTCATTTATTTATTTATTTATCTATTCATTTATTTATTGGAGAGAGCTCTTATCTTCTCATATTTAAGTATGTGTATGTTCTGTGAACTTAAAGGGAACATTCTCTTGGTAGATATATATCTCACTGAGTAACACCTAGTACCCTGTGCATGACTACTGAGAAGTGGTGATAGTATTAACTGATAAGAAACAGTTAAATAAATCATAGCCATTCTAGCAGAAATAGCATGTGTAGTTTGTTGATAACTCATTACTCAGACCCAGGCCATGAGTCACAGCCCCTGAACGCCAGGCTCAAGGACATGGAGGCTAGCTTCCTCCTTGACCACATCATTTCAGAAGCCACTCATTAGTATGATTGTGTTAAGATGCTCAGCTACTGCATAATCAGTGTGTCTCAGTTCTCTTTCCCAACTTTCCATCATTTCCTTCCATGTTCATATTATTGCATTGCCTTGGACAACCTCTCACTTGACATTCCCACAGGAATTCCTGCCTGATTTCTGGAAAGTTGGGGTAGGACTAAATTATGAAGGTTTAAGGAGGGATTTTGTTACACTTTCATTTTAAACATCAGAGACAGAGACCATGGGATAGATGGGTGGTTTCCTTAATTTAAGCCTGCAATTCCCTCCAATATGACAGGATGACATTTCAGCTAAAAGGGAAAAAATATATTACTGAAACTTATGGTTCTTGGGGAACAAAGGGAATATCTCCTTCTTGGATGGAGCTCACAGTATGCCCAACCTTTAAGAAGTGAAAGTTGTAGTCTATAGTTCTGTAGTTATTATTTGTAATTTTTATCAGGAGCCCCAGTCAATGTAAAACTCCAGGAAATTCAAGGAAGAAATGAGAATGGGTACTGTTGTTTCTGAAATGATAAAATGGCTTAAAATTTTTAAATACATGCTAATGAAATCCATGAACTGATAAAGATGTGCCTTTAACATACCTTGAACAGCACATAAATGTTATATATGAATATTGATTTTCTACTAAGACAGACCGGGATTCTTAAATCTTGTTCTTTGATTTACTAGTAGATGAAAGAACACCCCAGTAATTTATTATCCATATCTAACCTCCAGCTCCTCACCTGAACATTGGCAACATTTAATATACATTTCACAGGGTTTTTGTTTGTTTGCTTTTAGGATTAGAGTTGATGTGTGTGGAACATTCAGCAGAGTGACTGGAACTTATTAAAGGCTCAGTAAATGGTAGCTCTCTCTCACATGGTGGCCAAGACACATGTGCTTACTGAATTAAATTAATCAAATATTCACTAAACACCTACTTTATCCCAGAAATGATCTTGTTCTATCCCCAAGATGCATATGATCAATATGTCTTATCTTTATTTTCACTTTTCTAAGAGCAGACACTGTGCCTGTATTTATAGCAATGTACTCACAGGTACTAGAAGAGTGAATAAATTCAATAAGCATTCATACAGACCCTATTTGTAACAGAACCCATTTTAGGTATCTGAGATAAATCAGTGTATAAATAAGTCAAAAATATCTGCCCTTGGGGAACTTATATTTTGGAGGAATGAAGTTAAACATTGTCAAAATATTGTTCTAATCTACTTTATGACACATCTATAGAGCATTTCCCTCACAAGTAAAAACAACTCAGAAATCTGTCCCATCCCCAGTAGTGTGACCCACTTATACATCAGCAACATCATAGAGGCTGCATGTGACAAGGACACTCAGACTTCTCACAGCTTTTACGAGAGTGCCACACGAATGTGAGTCTCATTGGATGTCTGGCTTCTGTGAAGATACCGACTGTATGTTGATGTAGTATTCCCAGTATCCCACCCATCAATGGCCTCATGCTCACCAAGCTAGAACATAGTGAGGGTACCAGCATGGGGTGCCCCTGAAAGTTAATGGAACTCACTCTGACCAGTAGGTGTGTGTCTGCTGTGTTTCTAGATCTTTTCTCCTTGGGGACTGTGTGCCTCCTTCATCAAGAAAGCTGCCAGCATTCACAATTGGAACATAAACAGGCCAGCAGGTTCTGATTAATCCAAATTGGAACTATTCAAACAGTCACAAAAAGAAATCTTTTCCCCTGAAGGAATTTACATGTGAAGAGAGAGACTAAGATGGGAAATAAACATTTCTATAATGATTAAAGTTAATTGGCTTGAAAGGATGCCTCTGAAAGAAATGCTTTCTGGTTTTAGTTCCAATCTATTTCGGGACAAGCCTGTTTTTCATAAGATTGGTAACTGCAAACAGATACTGCCTTTTCATTGGAAACAGATGGTACAGGACATAATTAAAGAAGTATGCACTGGCATCTCAAATAACTGCTTTCAATTACAGCATTTCAAGAGTATTAAGGGGAAATATTTTAAACAAGACCACTGCAAAAATAGATTTTGTCATTAACTTTGAAATAATATTTGACTTAAGGCTGAAATTTCCATGTGCCAGGTCTGGATCTCACAGACTGATGCTGATTGGTGCAGGAGAAATTGAATCATTATGGTTCTATCGTTGGGGAGGGGGGTTAAATCTCATTTTTTTAAATGTAGAAAAACAAATGTATTTTTCCCCCAGCAAGATTTGTATTTTATTTTACACTTGAATCTCAGCTACATTTCATAACCTTGAGGAGATTTAATAGTGAAACCATTTCTGTACACAACCCAAGGTAGCCTGTCTCTAATGTGTGTGTAGACATGTGTACAGGCTTGCCCTCCTATGTGAAGAATATTTGTAAGCTCTGCAGCCCACATTTTTAACACACACCATTCAAGTTCACTGTGAGCTCTATATGCCCTAGGTTAGATAATGCGCAGAATCAGCAGACTGCCTGTGCTGGTATATTTTTAATTTGTGGTTTGCTTATTGCAATTTTTCTCATTAGATAATTTTAATGGTGGTTAGAATGACATAGTCATATACCTTTGAAAAGTTAAGAAATACTTTCCTTGTCCTATGTAATACATTGGGGTCATGTTTATTTCTCTCTATAATGATTTATTTACTGATTTACTTATTCAATAAATAAATAAACAGCAGGCACTCTATCAAGAGGTAAAACAACAAACCAAGCAACAGTTTAGTTGAGTATATGATCCAATGGTGGATGAAGACAGCCAAACACAATACAGGATGGTAAATACTTTGGTGAAGGTACATAGATTATGTAGAAATACAGAGTGGAGGGATTTCAACTCAGAAATGCTCTATCTTCTAGTGCTTTAAACTTGATTTTAGAAACAGAAAAGGAAGGAAGCTAGTGTATCAGCTTAGCAACTCAAACACAAATACTTTTTGATGGACTAATTGCTCCCAATGACGAGAGCAGCAATCAGGCAGACACAATACAAATTCATTGATCACTGATAGGAAGTAATTGATGAAAGAGCGCAGTGCAATTTTACTTCGGATTGTTTTTTTTTTTTTTTTCCCAGTTTAGGAGCAGTTTGGGAGTTTATTCTTTTTTTTTTAATTTTTATTTTTTATTGATTTGTCACAATTGTGCATTAATTGATCCCTCCTCCTCCCTCCATATTCCCCCTCTGTATCCCCTCTTCAGTCACTCCTTCTCCCATTTTTCTGCAAATTGTTGGTTGGTTAAGTTGATGTTCAGTTGTTGGTTGTTTGGCCTGTTGTTCACCTCCCCCGCCTTCTTTTTGTAAGTATACAATCAAACAAACATGCACACAAACATGTATACACAGAAAGAGACAGACACAGAGAACATGCATGAGCCTTGCTGTTTTGACCCAAAAATTTGCTTGGACACCAGTGGTGTTAGTGGGTTGGGGCAAAGTATCCCTACTCTTGTATACCTGCCTTGCACTAAGGGTCTGCATTCTTGAGTTGATTGTACAATGAGTTGTGGTAAGTAACAAGCAAAAGAAGAAAATACAAATCTGCCCACACATTTCTTTCTTATCAGATGGGTAATGAATGGAATCTTGCAATTGGATTTTTGGACCTTGTAAAATTTTTTGGTAATTAAACCTTTAAAATCTTTATAATTTCCTTAAAGTTTATACTCAGCATTCAAGTTCTCCATGGAGCTATTTAGATTAAAGCTACCCAATAATTAGCTTTTCCTCATTTTAGATACTGTCATTTTTTTTGGGTGCCTGTTCTTTAATTTTAATTATTTCTGGAGCATAAACTAGTACCACAAATGGTAATGCCATTTTTTTCAAGAAAACTCTACATGAATTGAACTCCAAAAAATTAATAGACAACATGACATGAAAAACAATCATGTTTTTTAAAACAATGAGAAGAGAAAAATTCCTTTGAAGCAGGAAGTGGAGGGAAACGACAATTCTGGATTCTGGTTAAGGGAGATATGGAAGGGATTTAGATGTTTGAATGATGATAAAACAGTGAAGGAAGAAAAAAAATACTAATACAGAGATTTAAAATTCTGCAGCTAAAAGCTTTTCTCCTTTTTTTCCCCTCTTTTTTTTAGCTAGGGGGTGATTGAAGTTGATAGACTGATTGGCCCAGACACTTTACCATTTCCTACAGACATAGACCTTGGCCACAGCCTCAGGGTGGGTGGCATGCACTTTCTTGCATATTAGACTTCAAGCTTTGGCCAAGTGCTTTGTCTTGAATATGTGGGTGGGAATGACAAGGGGCAGTCCAATGCTTCCTTTTTTGAGAGGATTCACATGCTTCCTCTTCCTTTCTTTTGCCTTTGTTCCCTCCAGGAGAGAAGCATGCCTTGGTCAGCTCCCAATCCTGCGATGATGAGAGACATGTGGCACAGAGGCACCCCACTGGGCACACCAATTTGCAGTGAGCACAGTCATCCAAGGAGTCATAGTTTGAAGCAAATTCACCCAGCTGAGCCCAGCCTTTATCCTAGCTCAGCCAACCCACAGAACCATGACAATAACATGGTTATACTTTTAAGTCACTAAGTTTGGGATCCTTTGTATTTAGAGATACTATGTCAAAGCAAATTGTGAAAGAAATGGTGAGTCTAGAAGGAAAAAATGGGTGGAGCTGTAGAATGGGCTGCCTTATAATTGTCTCATTCCCCTGCTTTTCCAAAAACTCCCTGGTGAGTTGTGCTCCAGCAAATGATTGACCCACCCAGTGCTGGCTGATTTCCTTGACTTGGTGATATTCATGTTGCGCTTCCTTCAGCAGAAACTCTGCTCTCTAAAATTCAGAGCAGGTTTGCACAGTTTGTGGTTCATAAATCTTCAAAACTTGATAATAACTAAGCTAAAAATAGTCTGATGACATTAAATTATGATTTTCAATGCTTCTTAAATTCCAAAATATCATCCAAGCTCTTTGATTGTAAAGGGTAACTCCAGTCATCCTTTTACCTAGTTTAATACTAGATAAATACAAGAATGTAATAAATTCAACTATAGGAGTAATGTTAAAGGTTCTGGGTTATAACCCATACTGTCCAGATCTGGATAATCAGGTGTTTTGCAACCATCCCAGTCTGGGGTGGCTCATCATCAGTTCTAGCAACTGAAGAATGACAAAGCCCTTGGAATTATCTTCATAGAATTCTTAATAATGAGCAGGAGAAAAGAGACAGCAAAGAAGCAGTCGCTTGAGTTTCTCTTTTGAGTTCTAATTCTTCTTTGTACTCTCTTTCTCCTCGCATTCTCTGCTCCCCTCTCCTTCCCCAAGGTGATACCACCCTTTTATTCTTTTCTCCCAGACCCAGGCGTGCCCACTCACACATATGCACACCCTTTGAGCCCAAGAATATAATCATGGAAAGGTGTATCGCCACAGGTGTTGGTCATAGAGGCTAATGGTGGGAAAAGCCTGACCAACTCATTTACCCTACATCAAGTGAATGTTCATTTCTAGTTTTCATCTTCAAATGTCCTCCAAGAACCTCCAATTCCTTCTTGCCAAATTTTTTCCCCTTCAAAATATTAGATTTATAGAATGTGATTTCTAAAGACATGTGCTAAGAGTATGAATGCTGAAACTTTGAATGAGATCATCTCTCTGTATCAACATTCAAATTAGGGTATTTAGCTAGGAATGCTTATAGAAATTGATTCTACTGCAGCTGTATGGGACTATATACTTGAGGGGATGCCTATATAAAGAAGTGGAAATATCCTGTCATCTGTGGGACTACAGTGAATATTTACATCTAAAAATAAGGTAATAATTAATTATAACAGCTAGAATATTTACCAAACAGATAAACAGGTACTGTATTAAGTGCTTTAACTTGTGTTATCTCATTTAAACTCACAGTAATTCTATGAGGTAGTAACTATTATTAACCCCAGAGATGTTAAGCCACTTTCAGTTAATCAGTTGTTGATATGGGATTTGGATTCTTGTTTCTATCAGACTCCTAAGTCCTTGCTTTTCCTTACTTTGGGCAAGAATATTAGTGGAAAGCATAATATTGAATATTGTCTAAAAAATAGGACTTTTCAAACACAAATGTCTTTACCACAAATAGAAGACCAATCTTAGTTTACCCCAACCTTCTCTGGATATAATTCTAAAAACCACTTAACTGCTTCTGATTGTAGAAGTGGGTGACCCCCACTTTTTCTCTCTTTCAGGTTCACGCAAGGGTCACCCTGATTATCCATATCTGATTCAGTCTTCAAACTGAACAAGTTTATGTAAGAAATGTATATACTTGTTTCTAAAGCTTTATAAGGTAACAGATATAAAAACTATTATGAACTTACCCAAATGACAACATTTTACTGAGTTTAACTTTTTAAATAAATCTCACAGGTTTCATTTGATATTTTCTTCTTTCTAAAAAATAAGTTATTCCCGTAAGGTCTCCAGAGATGACTGAGAAGAGTAATTCATTGTCATATAAAAAATGTAAAGAAAGTTTATTTGAATGTTTTTTTATGTGGTAACTTATTTAGGTCCTAGAAGGACAAATAATACAAGTTAAAAAAGGAAAGGAAAAGGGGGGAAAAGCCATTTCTTATGACTATGAGAAAAACATTACTTTATGCTATTTAGAGATCTTTCTTCCTTTGGTAAATGCCACAAAGGAGACTTTTCTCATGAAAATTTAACTGGGAGACAGGCTGTAGCATGGCGAGGCATGGCCGCTGGGAATAGTTATAAGGGACAACTTGGAGCCAGGACCAGTAATTATGAGGAAAGGAAAAAAAACATAGGCACTGAGGTATTCGTGGAGGTTTCATAGACATAAAATATTGTGAAAACAACCATAGAAGTGGAATGAGAGGGGGAAAAAAGAGGGTAAATGCCTTAAATAAAAGTAGTTCTCACCATATGAAAACCAACAGCATTCACATCAGGGGTTGTACAAAATATACTAGAATTGGACATAACCTTGAAAATATGTTGAAAACTTGGATATATACTTAAAACTACACTCAATAGAACTGAATTTTATATCATAGAGCCACTCTTCCAGTGTGAGTGACCTTGACTAGTTTACTGCAGCTTCAAATGTATTATTTGAGAAATGAAGTCATGAAATGACATATGTGGAAGTATCTAACACATAGTATATGTGTTTAAAAATGTATTTGTGGAATCTAAATCATATAACCAGTTCTAGACTAGAGGCAAGAGTGCCTATTATGGACAACAAAACTTGAAATGTAATGTTCAGATATCAGATTTTTCAACATCAGTCACTTGTTAACTGTGTGGAAAAGATGATCAAGTTTTGTAACAGAGCTAAAAATAAATGATGTGAATTCTTTGGGTACCCAAGTAAACATAGCATTTTGGTATGTACTTGGCTCCCAAGGGAATGGGAGTTACATGGTAGGAGTGGAGAATGAAAAAGAAACATCCGTTGGACATGATTTCTCTCGATCAAGTTTAAGCTTCAGATGTATATGACACCATGAAAAGAACATGGGTTTTGGGGGCAGACTGGATTTCAAATCTTGATTTTGCTTATATGACCAGAGTATAGCCTTTCCAAGTCTCAGAGTCCTAATCCACAGAATAATGACCCAAATACCACTTTAGGATTACAGATGATTTATGAAAAATGTCTAGTTCATAGACATATGATACCCAGCAGCTATTGTTATTTAAAAGACCACAGCTCCTTCAGAGCAGAAACTGAACATTATGAGTCTTTGTGCTTTTCATTGTGTTTAGTACAATGCCTGTCATATATTAGGAATAATAAATCTTCACTGAGTGGAGGAATAACCAAAAAAGCTTGTATAATCTTTTGCCTTTGCACTAATTGCCATCAGATGGAGCTATTGTCTGATTTGAAAGTTTCCTCCAACACCTCCCACCTCTTAGAGACCAACTAAACACCACCTTTGACTTCAGACCATATCTCCAAGACAGAAGAACTACAATAGACCTGAATTGGCTGTCTGGGTGCTTTCCTATTAATGGTACATTAGATCCCATCTAAACATTGGTTATACCTCTGGTTTTGGACTCAGTTCTATATTCATTTCCCAGTGGCATCATGTCTGACAAGTTACTTTAGGAAAGTTAGTTACCTCTGAACTTAATTTCCTCATTCATAAATAAATAATGACCTTAACGGTTGATGGGAAGATTAAATAAGACAGCTTATGTACGGTGCCAGCCATATTTAGTTGCAAGATTTGAAACTAAATATATGACACCAAAACTCAAGCTCCTTATATTACATTTGAATGTCAAAGGATTTTAAACTCCTTGAAAGGAGTCATGTCTTATTCAGAACTACTTTGCATATACCTTGATACCTAGTATAATGCAGTCCAAAGGAGACATGTAACCAAAAATTGTGGAGCAGAATTGGTTCCAACTGTTACTGATACTCTAGATGAATCAAGAATATTCCTGCTGGAAAATGTGTCTTTGGACACAATGAACCACAATTGATTCACAAATTAGAAATACCAAAGAAGCTTTCCTTTCCTTCTTAATATTATTAGACTGGTTGTTTGAGGAGGGGAAAGTCATAGCCATCTTATCTCTTAATAATATTTTGGGCAGATTAAGGCCTCAGTATACATTAAGGTACAAGAAACAGAAAACCCAAATCAAACGCACTTCTGGAATATGTACATTTATTGACTTTTGTGATGGGGAGTATGTACCAAGATTGGTTGATCCAACAGCTCAATAATTTCATCAAGAATCCAGATCCTTTCTGACTCTCATTCTAGAAATAATGTTGGTTTTACCATAATGTAAGTTGTCCATTAGTAGAAAACAGGCTAAAAAAATGTTTCTTTTCATTTCTTGAAAGAGAAAGTTCAGACTACTTTCAAACCCTGAATATGTTTCCCTTCATAGTGCTCCCACTCTTCAAACAGCAGCTGTCATCAAAAGGTTGCTATGCACCCATAGGCTCAGCAACTGTCATTGCTTTCATATAGGAGTAAAAGCAAAGTGAAATGAAGAAAGATCAATTGAGAATCAGTTACTATTCCTTTAATGAAGATTGCTATTTTCATGGAAAAGATGCTGAAGTTTGGTCTGAATGGTATAGTTGGGATGATTTGCAGCTGATTAAATGTTTGAATAGTCAAAGCTAGAGAAAGAAATGACATTTTATATGCTCCAGGAATTTTCCTCCTTTTTCCCTTGCCAGTTCAGATTGAAGCAGATGCTCTTCTACCCTGGTCTGTATGATTAGACACCAAACTATGTATCATTTCACGTATATACAGCATATTATTTATATATTTCTGTAACTAGCTACCAAACCAATCATGAGTTGTTGAAAGCAGAAGCTATGGTTTACACATTTTTCTAGTCTTAACATATTGCATAGAACTTGAAATATAAGAAGCAGCTCAATTCTTAACAGTCTATAATTCAATTATTAAAGGATGGATTTGGGGTTAAGATACCCTAAATTCCCTTTGATACTGTAATTCAATGATTTTCAGTGATTCTGATTACAATGTACATCACATATCCTAATGGTGGCCCAGATGACTCTCATATAGAAGTCAGGACACTCTGGGTGGTGAGAGAAGGTGCTAGAATCAACAGTTTGACTTGGGAAAACGCAAGCCTTTCACCTGAGATCATGAATTCTACAGAGGAGACACATTCCATGCTTGGTACCAGCTGATCATGTGAGTTTGCTGGTTGTGATCTGGGATGGACTTGGCATTTTGTTTGCTTATGGGTCAGATGCCAAAACACAAGAAATATAATTGAAGGAAGATCAGGAGCCAAAATAGTACCCAGAATAGGGAGAGAATTTTGTACATCTGGAGTAATTCTTAGCTCATTAAGAAAGACAATCATTGAGAATGAGAATAAACACAAACAGAACAACATGGCAGACATATTTACCTAGAGCTGGGTACTGTGCAGGCTCTCTAGTTAAGGGGTTCACAAATACAGGGAGAAAAGGTTCTGGTCCACAATAAAGTTTGGACTTTAGTTTGATAATTGCAAAGCTCACACATAACACTTAGAAATGTACAAAATAAATATCTAAAACAGCAAAGGAGTGATCACATAATAGGACATCCAGGACATAGCCTACTACCCATCCTCCTAACTTGTCCTAACTTTGTTTGTTTCCAACAGTAACATACTTTCCACTCTACTTGAATTGCATTATTAAAAAAAATTATTTTTAATTTGCTAACATCACTGTACAATATTTGATTTCTCACCTCATATGATTTTTCCCCACCATGGCACCCATGACGACCATCATCAGACTCTCATGTGCTCTTCCTTCTCCCATATTAACCTCTGCTGTATACCTCAGATCTATGGTTTGGCTGCAAGTTTTGCAGATGATATACAGAGAGAACTCTAATAGCTTCAAAGAAAAAAATTATGCAAAATATTCAGCAAAGTAGCAGGTTACAAAATCAATGCACAAATATCAATGACCTTTCTATATGCAGTCAATGTGAAGGGGAAGAAATTAAGAAATCATTAACAACTGCCCCAAGAATAAAAAAATTTGAATATCTAGGAATAAACTGAACAAAAGAGGTGAAAGCTCTATACAAAGGAAAACTATAAAACACTGTTAAGAGAAATTGAATTGCATCTTATACCCCTTAAGTCCCTAAACATTCCATGGGATCTTAGTCAAGTCATAACTTAATAACAGATATAAAACAATTATATATCGCTCTTAATCTTGTTACTTAGACATAGCCATGGTTAGCATAGTGTTAATATCTTTTCATTTGTTTTTTCTACAGGCATTCTATTCTCTCACAAATTCTAGAATTTTCACACACTATTTGTAGAACAATACTCATGTTTATGTATAAGTGCAGAAAGAAAGATTTGGAAGGTATGTGAAAACTTGCATTTTTCTGTAAAAATGGTTTGGTGTTGGGTTTTTTTTTTTTTTGGTCTCTTTATTAGCTTTTTATTTTTTTAAACTTATTTATTTATTATTTATATATATTACCTCATTGTCCACCCTTGAGGTTCTCCTATCTTCCCAATATCTGCCAACCATCTTAATCCTTTGTGCCCTCCCCCTCCCCTTTTCCTGCTCGATGGTTCCCTTATACTGTTCTATGCTTTTGCTTTAAATAACAAAAACAAATTTAGGTAAATTGGTAAAATTTATAAAAGGAGAAAATAAAAATCGCTCTTCCCTGTGCGACTACTAATATAAAGTACCTTCTCTTTGTCTTTGATACTCTACCTTCATTCTCACCCTTGGGGGCATAGCAACAAATGAAAGTGTTCCATCTTGATTGTAACCTTTATTTTTTTCAGAGAGGAATGTGAAAAGAAAAATGAGAGAGGAACCTTGATTTTCTACAAGACTTCCAAAATGCTTACTGATCAAAAGATTGAATAGTAAGGACTATTCCACACCACACTCCAAAGCAAGGGTGTGGTATTATTCTCCAAGGACTTCAGGAAGCCAGGGGTTTTGTGGAAAACTGACCGAAATTGAGAAGGTTTAAGTTTTAGTTTCAATTCTGCTAAAACTGAGCCTTGTGAATTCACAGAAGTCATGCCATCTCTGTTGAATTCAGTTTCCTACCTTTAAAAATGGCTAATTTCATGACATTTAAAATGAAAATTATCCACTTTTTAATTTTGCCAAGAAAGGACAAAAAAAGGGGTGAGGGTAAAGGAATAACACCAGAACAAAATGCTATCATTAAACTCCATCGTCATTTTACAAAAGAAGTGTCCTGAAAATGTAAGCAAACCATTTCATATTTTAAAAATAAGTTTACATCAAATTTCTCAAAATGTACCCTTGTTTGTCTTTCTGCCATGGTCAAAGGCAAATTTTGCTATTGACAATGTTTTGGACTCTCAGCAGTAAGTCCTTTTCCCTTTGGCTCTGGTGCTCTGAGTGCAGGCTGGCTGTGACCCTGAACCTGCCTGGGGCAACATCCTGTACTTTCAAGTTCAGGGACTCAAAAGGGGGAACGTCTGCTCCAGGGTAGAAGAGATTCATTCAACAATCAGAAAATAGTCCAAGTTAATGACTGACCAACAGTTTCCTTTCTGGGTGATGGAACAAAACAGGCACAAGAAATGCCTTCATGAAATATTATTCTCTATATTAATAAAGACACAAGCAAACATACAGTATATCTTATGGTCTTAAGTACCACACAGAAAAATAAAGAATGATTAGTAAGATAGGTGGAGTCTAGAAGGAAAGGAAGGGAGAGAGAACCTTGTCGACATCTAGGAAAAGAACATTTTTGAACAGGGAATAATAACTGCAAATATTCCCAGGCAAGAGGATGCTTGATGGAGCAGAGGAATCCTGGTGCAGAGGTAAGGAGGCAGAGGTCAAGGAAGTCAGAGGAGCTCAGAACTGGAAAGTGCAGGCAGGAAGGCAATTCTCTGAGTACACAGGGAAGCTGCTAGAGGGCATTGTACAGAGGATCTATTCTGGTTTATGTTTTAATGTAATTGCTCTGAGTCTTACTGAAGGAACTCTGTGGACAACAGTAGAGGCAAAGAAATCAGTTGATACTAAAAGTTCCAGTAAAGAAAGTGAAAATTAGTAGCTATAACAGAGAAAGGGGATACCTCACAGGTATCTCTATGTTGTTAAGGTTGTTTCTGATGCTATTGCTGCTGTTTTAGGGTTTGGGGATATAAGGTAGCTATCTATCGTTCAGTGGGAGGAGGGTTAAGTTTTTCACACACATGTTAAAACGTGGTATACGACATGTGACACATTTTTCTATAGCTTACTAAATAAATTATTGTTTTAGAGTTCTCACCAAACCAATTGTAGTGCAACCTGTTTGTGACACCAATTGTAGTGGAGGCATATTAAATATAGGTTCTTTATTGGTTGTAGCTGTTATACATACACACCAGCTAGAACCAGGGCCACTACTGGGGGAGAGGGGACTTGGAGGCAGGAGGGCTCCACAACTGCCCAGAAATATTCATGCTTTTTCTCTGGGTTCTCTCGTTGGTATTCTCTCCTGCTCTCCTTTCCTGTGTGCTCTGCTCTCATGCTCTTAATGCTCTTTTCTCTCCTACTCCATGCTCGCTTTTCTTTTCAGGCCCAGGTGTGCCCACTCACACATGCAGGCACGTATAATCAAGAAGAGGGCACAACACCACAGGTGTTGGTTAAAGACTAATTAAAATAAAAAAGCCTGACCGACTCTTTACCCTATATCAATGTTTTCCAATTTTAGGTTCTTCAAGATTATCCTTATTGTTTTTCCTTATTAACTATATTATGTGTTCCACAAAAATCCTGTATGTCAGTCAAGCTGGACTAGGTTATACTGCAGTAACAAACAAGCCTCAAGTCTTGGTGACTTGACACAATAATAGTGTCCACCCATTGTGGATTAGCTAGTGGACTCTTGTCTCAATATCAATGGACCAGACAGAAACTCCTATCAACATTTAGATCCAGGATTCCTGATGCAGGCTAAGGATATATAAAAAATCACATGCTGATTTTAAAATCTTTTTCTCAGAGGTAATACAATTCACTGGAATAAATATATAGCCACAACTACCTTCAATGAGGCAGAAGGATGCAATCGTGCCAGGTATTTGCAAGAATAAGGAGTGGAAAAATTGAATGGTTCTAACGACTTCCACTGCCTGGCTTTGCATTTCTGATTAGACCCCTTGTTTTTCATGCTTTCACCTTTTCAATTTGTGCTTCCTCTTGTACATTTTTGTTATTTACCTTAACTGGAATTTTTATGACCTTAAACTCTCAAATTATACATATCACTTATGTGCCATTGTACATTTCCTTATGCCTCTATTTTTGTACATATATATATTATGTACAGTTGATGTCTGCTGTTCTGAATACACACTTATCTCTCTCTCTCTTTAACCAAGTTAACAGGGTCTTTCTAGCCAGAAAATAGACCCAAAAAGGTCCTGTGAAAATATTTTATCCAAAGATTAAAGCAGAGATACCTGTAGGACTTTAACTCCCCACCTGCCATGCCCACTTGGGTTTTCAATAAATGTGGTGATGGCAGCCAACAATTCCATATTCTCTGCTGCCTGAAACCCAGCCAAAAGTCAGCTATGTTATGTACTTACTCACATTGAAGAAGCACACACATCTAATGTTTTGATGTGAGTTAATGCGTCAATGAGGGGCAAAGTGCCATCTTGAGCAACACAGACTTCCACTGCTGAAGGCATTCAAAAGCTCTCCCAAATAATTAAATTGTTTTGATTTTCCAGGTCAACATCTAAAATCACATGTCACCTCCTGTCAGAGTATCAAAGTTTGATTTTGTTTCTTGGCATTTCTGAGATTTGTGACGATATAGCAATGACCAGGGGAGTGAAGTGAAATGTGTTTAAGCTCCACAAACAGAACCATCTTTGTCAACACATTAAACAATGATCTGATTTACTAAAAGTAATGTCTTCTGTTAGTTAAGGGACAGGTGTGAGACATTTTTCTTTCAGGAGTCCTCTTAAAGAAAAGCAGCACACAAGGTATGAAGGAGCAATAGAACAAATGTTAGGGCAGAGATTGTAATCCTTTGTTCTTTGGAGAATGTGGGAAAAAGAGACTCATCTATGAGTGATGGGTGGAAGCAAAGTTTCCTTTGTTTTATGAAGTAAAAAGTTGCTTGAAAACAGGGATTGGTTTTCATGTTTCTTTCTAGCTCATACTACTGTCCAATCCAAGTTAGTTATCGAACTACTATTTCCTGCCAGGTACTCTTCTGGGTGATGGAATTCCAAAGAGAACAAGAACTACCTTCATGAACTATGACTATTAAAGGAACCTGAATATTAACAAAGACACTAGCATGTATGTATGATTTTCAATACCATAGAGAAAATTAAGGTAGGGTCAGTATAGTAGGTAGAGTCATTCCAGGGTGAAAAGCAGTCAGAGGCAGTCCCTCTAAGAGGCACTTAGAAGGAATGGAGTGTTGGGAGCCATGTAGATATCTGAGGGAAGAACATGTTGAAGCTCTGCAACTACAAATACTCTTGGGCAAGTGTGTGCTTGATAAGCAGAGGATATTGGCCCACAGAAGTAAGGAGAAGGAGCTTGAGGTTCCAGAACAACTGAGGACTGGAACACACAAGACCTCACAAACTTCAGAACTGCATAGACAAGGGGTAAATGGATGTGTCCAATGAGCAAATATTTGTTAATCCACTTGCTTCTTCTTTCCAACAGGTGGCATTGTTGTTTTATAAATGGCTTTAGAACCAGTGGCACAGCTAAGAATCTGTTGCTGTTGTTTTTGTTTCTTAAAATCCCACCTATTGTTCATAGAATGGGATCAACCAAAAATGCAAGTATTCTTCTCAGAAGCACTTTGCTCTTCACAAGACATAGATGGTTTATGAAACATTTAAATTCTAGAACATTAATAAATGATAAGGATAGCTAACTTGCTTCTTCTGATACTTTTGCATGAACTGAAAAAGGCATTCTTTGTTTTTCATTTCTGTTAGTGATCAATAAAGACATAACACATTCTGTTTGAATTTACACATTATTTCATAAAATCACTTATCTAACGAAACAGTGCCATTTGCAAAATGTGGGTTTCATATTTATTATACAAAGCTAGGAAAGGAAGGCACTTCACAAGGAAAATAAGACCCTACCTTTAGTGTCTAAGACTTTTGCAAACTTATTAGTAAGATTATCTATAGATATATGTGTGTGTCTGTATAATTCCATTATTGATAGTTTTGGCAAGATGTTTTTATGTTGGCTTTGAAGAATTAAAAAATTAAAAACTAATGTTTGATGAAAATTTACTGTATGTTAGACAATGTTATCAACATTTATTTGTCATAGCAACCTATATAAAGTAGGCACTGTTATTATCCTGGTTTTAGAGGTGAAGAAATTGACATGTGGAGAGTTTAAGCAATCAGGTCATGGCAGGCATTGTGACTCCACTTACAGAAACAATTGAACCAATACTGATCACCTACCTTGAGCCAAGTTTTTATGCCTTTTGCATATGTTATGCTAATTGACTTTCATGCTAACAAATAGAATTAAGTATTAGCCCTTATGTTTATGCTACTTATAGTTCCTAAATGGGTTTAATTGCCTTTCTTAAAAAAAAAATATAAGTGCATTACCTCTCAACTCCTGAAAATAAGCACAGAGATTTATATAAATGTAGATTTATTAATTTACCTTTCATGACTATGCTCCAAACACTTACTAAATATTATGAGAGTGTGTATCCTTGAATTACTACCACAAGATACATGAGTTACATTTAATCCAACATTTTAGTAGAAAATTAAGAGTATGCATTTTTCCAGTTCTTCACTGCATTTTAACCAGTAAAAAAACTATTTTCAGCTATGGGAAAAGTGACCCATGATTAATTAGGATTACTGTTCATTTTGAGTCACTAATATACCACAAAGCCTTTAAAATAGGGAAATCATATAAATGTGTATAATATAACCCAATTAAGTAAAAAAAAACTGCTAATATTTTTTCTCTTTCAAGAATCAAGCAAAAAACACATAAACTCCAATAATCTATAAACTTTCTTTGGCTGAAAGCAACTATGGAAGGTTTCAGTCTATTAAAAACCAGAATTTCCAGAGAACAGAGAGTGTGGGTTGAGGGGAAATAGAAAAGGAAAAAAAAGAAAGAAAGAAAAGATAAATAAATATGGTAAATTTGGGTATGGTTTATTTTACAATCATGCTACGGGTTAGCAAGAACATGTAAATATAATGATCTTATTTAGAAATTTCACAAACCACTTTGACAGCTTGTTTTATGAAGTTACAATTTTTTCTCATTGTTGAGGAATGGATATTCTGGTTAATCTAATATTCTAGTTAATATTTGCCATGGATACTTATTAACTCAATACAGCTGAGTTTCAGGACTCCTAATTAGGCATCTGGCCACTTTACATGCAGACTGAAAAAAAATGTTTTTTAAAGGGAAGTGACTAAGTGTTATGAATATACATTTAAAATTTCTATTAAAGTAGTGGTAGAAGTAATACTGGTATCCCTTATTGCAAATTAGACCTATAATATATTGTTAGAATTCTATAGTTTATTTGTCTGAAATCAAATTGATACCAAAAGTTTTACCCAAACCTCAAATCAGAGTTCAAGGAACAAAACATTTTCTTCTGAGTCCTCTTTGTATTTTCAAGGAATTAAGATACACTATTTTTATATTTATTCATTTTTTTAAATAAAGGCAAAAATACATGGACATAACTTCAGACTCACACCACGGAGACACTTGTTACTCCCTAATTCCTCACATTTATTTTTGTATGTTTGTTCACGGTCTTTATAGTTTTAGTCTATCTTCCAGTTAGAGAGAAGTAAGTATAATGATAACCAAGGTGTAAAATGTTGCTTTAATGGTTTTTAACTTTCTCTGTTCTTTGGAAAAATTCTAAATCCAAATCTAGTTTTATTTCCCACCACTAGGACTATCATCTCAAAGAGCTTATAGATACCTCATAAGACAATATGGATGAAGTTAGAAAGAATCATGCTAGCAGAAATAAGCCAGAAAGAACAAGAAATACTCGATGGTCTCATTTATATGAGGGACAAAGGGAAAACAAACCATCAAACATACAAGAAACATTTAAGACTAATTTTTAGCAAAATTAAAGCATAGAGCATGAGAGCGGCAGTAGGGGGAGGGGCGTAAATCAGCAGTGGGAGAGGCACAAAAGACTAAGACTATGGTTCATGGGTGATACGGTGGTGGGAGAACCCTGGGGTAGACAATAATGTAAAAGAAAATAAATAATATAATAAATAAAAACGATAAATTAAAGGCAAAAAAAGAGTCTAGATAAAAAAAAACAAACGCATTATGTGATGAAAAAAAAGATTTTTGTGTGAATTTTAGCAATGGTGTTTTGAAAAATCAGAAAGAACACTGATACCCCAGAGCTGCGCAGTTTGGAAGGGATGCAAGCATTCTAACATTCTTGGTTTAGAGGTGACATTGTTTACAAACTCTGTGGATATCACCTGTGCAATTTATGTTAAGAACTTTTTGAAAAGCACTCTTTGACCTTGCAATTTTATCTTAGAGTTTATCTTCAGGAAACTTGTTGGCACTAATGAGTACAAGGATATCTGCACAGGACATCCAATACAATGTAGTCTGTAATAACTAAAATTTCAAGATAACATGGTGTGTAGCAATAATTTGGGATTGATTTGGGAGGGGCACTTGGGAGTCTCTAGGAACACTGGAAGCATCCTATGTCTTGAGCTGGTGATAGGTACATAGGTGTCTAGCTTGTTCAAAATAACTGAGTTGTCTATTAGAATTTGTGGACTTTGTGTACATAAAAAATTGAGGATTGTGTCAATAAGTTATGTTCTTTCATGACAGAATGCTACAATGATTAAAGAGGAAGGTATTTATTAAGATGGAGAATGTTCAGGCATATTGAATGATAAAAAAGATTACAAATGGTGATGCCATTGTAGGAAGAAATATGAATATATGTAAGTGTGGATATTTAAATAGAAATAATTGACGTGTCTACCCACTAATGTTTTAACCATAGTTCTGTTTAGAAAGCATCATTTTTACTGCAGCACTATTTATAATTGCAAGGACATGGAAACAACCCAAATGCCCCAAGACATGACTGGATGAAATATACACGATGGAATACTGCTGATCAATAAAAAATGACAAATGTGATGATATTATGATAACATGGATGTACTTAGAAGAAATCATTTTATCAGAAAGAAAAAGACAGAAACCAAATGGTCTCACTAATATATGGGAGAAAAGAAAAAAAGCAAAAGACCAGGAGGAAAAGTCAAAACACACTAAGAGTAAAACTAAAGTACACAACTTGGGGGGAGGTGGGGAGATGGGAGGTAACAATCAGGGAGGGAAGAAGGTGGGTGATCCCCCCAGGGGAAAAAAAGATGAGAAATATATATATAAATTTTAAAAAATCATCTTAAAATTTTTTTAAAAATCATAATTTTATATTGTTTGTATTTGCTATGCTTTCTGAATATATATATGTGTGTGTGTGTGTGTGTGCATATATATGAATACACAAACATAGAAAAATAAGGTTATTTTTGTTTTATACACACTTACCAGGGTATAACAAATCCCTAGAGAGAATAATAACTGTGTCTTGGTTATTTAATTCTCCAATCAAAAGCTTTACTTTTAATTTACTTAATATTTTCATGCACTTGTTCTTTCTAGGCACTAGACTGCTGACTCCTTTACCTCTTCACCGTTCTGCTTTTTTTCTTTCTTTCCCTTCTCCTCTTTGCCTTGTTTTCAAAACCATGTGCACGTTTTTTATTCCATTTACCCTCACATTTCCTTTTTTCCCTTTTCAACCCCATTTACTTTGTTTCTTATTCAACCTGGTCTTTCTTTTTAACTCTTGAATAATTTTATGTGATAAAACCACTAGCAAGCTCCTAACTGAAAAACCCAATAATTTCATATAAAGGGGTTCTTTAAATTTTTTCTTCTATTTTTTCTCACATGTGTACATACTTTCACATAGATATAGCTATTGCATAAAAATATTGCTTTCTCTATTTTTCTCAAAATACTATTGCTATTCTCTACAGTCTCATTCTATATCGATCACCACTACTCTAAACATTTCTGTGATGCTGGATACTTTAACTTACAGATGTTTTTGGAGTTATTCTGTATTCTCAAAGAATACAGAATACAGAATGGGTTCAGTCTGGTGTAAGGACAGTACGTGACCTTCAGGCTCAGGGAAGTCTGAGTTTGCATCCCAGCATTTACCTCTTAGAGCATGGGTAACTGTGAGAGAATAACTTAATTCCTCCAGCTTATTCATTGTAAATGGAACAGAAGATCTTTTATGAGCTCTTTGCAAAAATTAATTTATATGACAGACTAAATCTACCAATTCCATCCCAAGATATTTACCCAAAGAAATGAAAATATATGTCCACAAAAACTTAAATGTGGAAGTTCATAGTAGCTTCATTCATAATAGTTAAAAACTCAGTATGACCTCGTGTCTATTAATAAGAAAATGAAAAACCATACTGGGGTAGATTCATTCAATCAACTACCTTTCAGTGATGAAAAGAAACAAAGTGCTGATACACACAGCATGGATAATCTTAACAGATGGTTGGTCAAAAAGCCCAATGTGACAAAAAACTGTATGATTCCATTTATGTGATGTTTTATATCATGAAAAACATTCTTTGTGAAGTAATAATAAATATATCAATGATGATAATAATAAATAGACTAGAATAATAAATAGAATAAACCTTCCCCCTCTGTGGGGGAAGTTTGGGGGGCAAAGAGTTGACAGGAAAAGGAGCACAAGAGAATTCTGATAAGTATGATAAAATTTTATATCTTGAAGGGTTTCAGAGTCACAGATACATATGTATGTATGAAGAACTCAGAAAATATTTAAGATGTATACATATCATTGTTTGTAAATTCTACCACAAATTAAACTGTGAGCAACTATTGAAATAATGACATGCAAGAGGTTATATTTAGGGAGAGTATAATGATGGCTATAATTTACCTAGAATTTCATTCTATAGAGGTGAATTGATGGGGGAAGGTTTATATATATATATATATATATATATATATATATGTATGTATGTATATATATAATAGAATTATAGTATAATGTTAATGGTGGAATTTCAGTGGTGGCTTATATAGGTGATCATCATATCATCATCCAACACTTTCAACTTCTCTATACACAGAAATATTTTCAAATAGAACAGCAAGAAAAATCAAATGAGAACTCTTGGATGCAGTGATCTTTCACTGATCAAAGTGCTGGCCTCCCTGATGTTATAGTTTAGAGAAAATTCTCCTACAAAAGTCATGAAATAGCTGGGCTTTCCCAAGGTCAATTCTCAAAAGTTTGAAACATTTTGCACTGCTGTTCACTCTTATCTACATCCTTTTTAACATGCTTGTCTACCTCATTTTGGTACTCCTTGTTTATGTGTTCTCCTTTTCACCTCTGTGGTACTCTTTCTCATTCTTAAGTTACTCTTCTTCCTTCATCTCCCTAAATATAGGTGTTTATTCTTTTTCCTCTTTGATATGCATATCATTCATACAAAGAGTTATCAAATCTAATGCTAGTCCAAAAACTCATTTTAGAATATTAGTCTTACAATCTGATTACTTCTACCTGGGTATACCCAGAATCTTACTCTTATATTTCTAAATGTCTGCAGTTGTCTTCTGTCTGCTCCCAGCTATGTTCACTGTATTCCCCATCTTCCCAGACATATCTGCTCCTCAGTCTGCGTATCCAATGAGTGACCAAGTCTAAAAATAAGCCTCCCAAGTCTCTCAAATACCCATCCCATTTTCCCCAAACTAAATATTCCATGGTGGTCCCAATAAGCTGCATACTTATAGCTTAAGTGTGTAGAAGGCTCTCCCACCAAGCTTTGATGACTGTGCAACACCAAACTCACCTGATGATACATTTCTCAGAAGATAACCCAGTCATTAAGGATGCATGATTCCTCAATTCAAAGAGAAGACTCACAGCCATGACATGTCAAAGCTCATACAACCAGTACGTATGAAAATCAGCACTAAGGCACTCTGGTTTTTCAAGTATTTATCACTTCCTGGATGATAGACCAACAGGAAGAAGGGAGAGTTGTCATCCCCTACCTGGGATTGCTCAATGACAAGCAAAATTTACACAGCTCTTCAGAGTCACATAGTTTTTACACAGTTAATTTACTTGAGCTTTGAATAACTTTTGCAGGCATTAGTAATAAGATTTTCATTTTTTTCATATGAAACAGAGTTTCAGGAAATCTAATTGACCTTCCTTGTTTGTTACACTTAGCTGTGAATAAAGTCCATGTCTTTGGTCTTTTGACTATAGATTTAACTCACTCATTTTTTTTTCATCTTCACCGAGTGCCTCCTATGTCAGGGACAACAAATACAAAGGCAGATGAAGCACAGCCCTGACTTGCAGGAAACTCACATTCTAATAGGGGAAGGTAGCCAAGTACACCATGACTATGGTGGGTAGTAGTGAGCTTATACTTCTTGTTAACAATCTGCAGTATTCCGACAGGGAATTTGGGACAGAAAGAACTACTAAGGTACCTGTCGCAGGACTCTTTACTACACCCCAATCTTTGTCAGGAGTAGTAAGCTTTTTAGTATGTGTGAAAAGTAACAGGCAACCAAGTTCCTACTAAAGCAAAGAGGGAATTGATTACTGGATGAAAGAGTTTCTTTTCAAGGGTTTCAATACTTTCCTGTTTTCCCCAATTTCTCCTCACTGTCCTGGTCAGAGGCACCACACTTTTTTCCTTGAACAAATTCCTCTCAGAAGCTGTTATTGGGTTTAGAAATGGAAGCACATATTCTTGATGGAGTAAAGAAAATAAAATGAGAATTATGAAATAATTGTTCAGGGGAAGCACACAGTTTGAATGGGTTCTAATAGGAAAACAACCTCTGATGAGAAAAAAAATAAAGTAACATTTTCACAAAAATCCTTTTTTGGATAGCAGCCAGACAGGCTGGGTCAATGCAGCCTTGGAGGCCAGGCTTCGTGACTATTTTGGGATTTCCAAGCCACAGGGATGAAGCACAGCTGAACAAGAGGAAGCCAAGAGTTTCATCAGTAAAGACTTCATCTTGACTTGTTTTGCAGGGGAAGCAAAGGTGGGGAGGCCCTATGCAATCCCTCTGGGATGTGTTGAATATTCAAAAATATTAATTTTGGAACAACAGTGACTACAATTTTGAAAACAAGCTAAGTAAGCCAGAGTTGTAGTTGACTGGGTTGGCAGAAAGTCCCCATGAACCCTCTGAGAATGCCGATTCTGAGCCCCCACTGCACTTCAACAGAAAACCAAAACGACACATGCAACCAGGGAACACTCAGCCAGATGCATTGAAACCTTGGTCACCCTCAAATGTCTAACAAGAACCAGAATTTACCACTTGGGGAGAGCCCAGACTTTTTAATAATTGCAAAGGAAATAAAAGCTTTATTTGATTATCCCACAAACCCTTTGCTACATGTTTAAGGTATCAAGTTTTCATCCTTGCAGATGGCCCTTCCAGAATCCAGGGTCAGCTCCGCACAGCCATATTCCTGACACTATTTTGCACTTTGATGCCTCTTATCCCAGGCCCCCAACCAGATTTAGTCGTGGTGCCTAGTAACCCATTCTCCTCACCAGTGCTGTTTAGCCTTCTTCCTGTGTCCTCCTGATTCAAAATTTGTCCAATCAAGGTGCAACTTCCTTGACGCCTTCTGCTGCGTAGCTACTCATGATTATGTATAATGTATAAAAAGCAATGATGGTTCAACTGTATCCTTCCCCTCAAAAGCAGTCATTTTAAATTTTAGAATCAATGCAACCAAAGAGAATGATTACCTCCTAGTGGAGTTGTGGAAACCGAGGCAGATGAGAGAGGGTGTTTAAACTTAGAAGGCATCTTTCTCTTTCATTCACATCATGCCAGAGATGAAGTCAATGTATCTATTTCTGGATAAATTTAATTCTACTTTCACAAATACACTACAGAAAATATTTTTGTTACCCAGGTTAGAATTTGTTAACCTGTAAAATACTATTATTCAGGGGAAAAAAATCTTTTAGTGTTTTGATGTATTATTTTACAGTTCTGGGTTATAACGTTCAATGTAAAAAAGGTCAGATTTCTACTAATTTATTTGTAAATTCAAAGGAAATGGGTTAGATACTTGATAAAGGAAACTAACAAAATGCTAATGGTAGTCAGTGATGTATATGAGTTATTCATTATAAAATATTTATAACTTTTCCATAGGTTTAAAAATTTTGTAACAGTATTTTGGGAGGGATATTTGACTGTTGTGACACTTGCAGAAAAACATTTGCCCCCTTAACTCTTCTTTCAGAATAAATCTTCAAAATCAAAATTACTGAGTCAAAAGTATATTTCTGGATTTTTAATACTAAGATGAATACACTTCTCCATATATTTGTTCCAAGTTTTATTTCACTAGGATATCGTCCTTTTGAGATAGCATTTTAAAAAATTATGAATAACCTTAATAAGTTGTGTTTAAGGTGAAGTTCAGAGATCTTAAATATGTAACTCAATGAATTTGTATAAATGAATTCATCTGTCTACCCACCATCCCTAACAATATAGAACATTTCCATCATCTCAAAAAATGGTTCCTGTCCCTCTTCAGACAACCACTGTGCTGCTATCTTTCTGAAAAGATTAAACTTGTACTTTCTAGTGTGTCTTATAAATGGCATGACACAGTGCATGCTCTGCTGAGTCTATCTTTTGCTCAGCATGCAGTAGAGATTCATGTTGTGGCAGGAGTTTGATCCTTGTTGCTAAGTATTATTTCCTTATATAGATAAACCACAATGTGCTCATTATTCTCTCATTAATGATCTTGAGATACTGTTTAAAATTAAAACTAAATATTTCCATGTATAGTCATACCATTGAAAAAGTAAGTTGTATGTATTTGACCAAGTTCTTTCTAAGATAATGGCTGAGCAAAAACAAATAAATAACATGTAGTTTGTGTATCTTTGGGAGTAACTGGGGGGAGCCAGGTACCTATTTCAGGTGAGAGGAAAGATCCTGCCAGAGGATGAAATGGAAGCTATACACTGCAAGTTGGACCTGTTTAAGACATAGCACTGAAAATTGCATTCATCAAAAATAAATAGCTTTCTTAAAAACACATAAATGATCTGCAAGAAAAGAAAGATCTATAGGCAATTTTGATTTTTCTTTTCTGGTATATATTTTAAATTTCTCATGAGAAAAAGTTCATTTTATCTTCTCTCTAAACATTTTCAGTACATCTTAATTAATTGGCAATGAATTCTATTTTTAATACTCATGGAATTACTTTTTTATAAGAAATGAAAGGCCTCCAGTTAAAAAAAAAAAAGCACAAAATAGTATCACAGAATTCTAGAACTGAAAGGGACCCTTGAAGTCATCTAGTTTAAATTCCTTATTGTGCAATTAAAGAAAATTAGATCCAGGGAGATTGCATGATTTGTCAAAGATCCCACAGCTGGTTCAACCAGACCTGGGGCCAGCACTTCGGCCTCCTGGGGCCCAGACCATTTTCCATTGTTACTCCACCACCTTGCCTTTTCGGGGACCAAGACCAGGTGGCCTTTTATAATTCAGGTCCTTTGGACTGTGAGCTGTTTTCGAAGGCACAGGGGATTCATGAAGCCCAAAATGGGAGTGTGTTCGCCTCCTTTCTGTCTGTGCGTCTCTCTTACCTTTCAGACTTTCAGCTATGAAGCCGTAAGTTTCCCTATATTTTGTTATATGTGTGTGTTTCAAGCTTGGATCATTCTCCAAGTCTTAGCCTCGAACTTAAATAGCATTGCAAGAATGTGTCAAACTCAACATCCATTAAGCTTAAGGATTTCCAATTTTATTTTTGAAAACTTCAGGCTTTATAGCAGCTGCAATTATTCTGAATGCTTACAATGCTCACAGAAGGTAATAAGCCTTTAATTCAGCAAAGGCAGCAAAAGGTCATCTCCAAATGAGGTAATCCTTTCCACTCACTAAAGGAGGAGGTGGTAACCTGCCACATAAAACCCTTAACATGCTCCATAGGTATGTTACCTAAGTCTGAAATAATCCCTTTTTTCGTTTATAACTTCCTTGTGTTGCCTTAAGTACCATCCCCATTTGTAGCTCTTGGGAGCTCTTTTCCACTTGCTAGATGGATTCATGAATCATTTACTAAAACCAATTAGATCTTCATTTTTTTTAAAAAAGAGATTTTTATTAAATACTCAATTCATGCCAATAAAATCAAACTAAAAGACACTGTCAGAAATACACAAATTTCCAAATAGAATAAGGAATGGTAAAACTGGTGAAAGGCAAAGGCTGGTAGCGGTATTAGATAACCATAAGGCAAGCAGGATGGGAAATGACTTCATTCACATGTATCTGTGGTATAACCTTAAGCTATTAGGTGAAGCAAGTTTATTGCCAGTGGAAAAATCCTGGGTGCCTAATGGAACACTGACATATCCCTGGCTTTGTGCTTTGAAATGCTCTTGGGTAAGGGCTTGGCAATATCTTTTTGACAGTGGAAGAGTGAGATGTGGTAGAAATTGTCAGACTTCTAAGGAGAGGAGAGATCCTCAAGTCTGTTGATGTATTATGTTAGAAGCTATAATTTTCCATGTGAAGAAAGCACCAGTGAATATTGATCTATTTCATTCCATCAAGCAAATAAGAACATGTCCCCTGGCCGAACTTGACTCTGTTCTATGTAAGCCATGTAAAGTCATAGCCACAAGCACATAGTCCACAGCAAGGCAAGGCATATGCTGACTAAGCATCTTTGGTTGTTTACAAGTGTACTTCTTGTTTTATCAAGAAAGCAAAATCCTAATGCAATTAAAAAGGAAGATATTTGATTCACTCTAATTTTTTTTCAGTGAACTGTGAGAACACAGCCACTATTTGAGGAGCTGATTGTTTCTACCAAGTACACTTAGAATTCAGCTTGAAAATCACTGTTTTAGAAGAAAATATTCTCCCCAAAGGACAATGGATTCTTCCTTCTCCTTTATCATCCTATTCTGTACTTCAGGGACTTCAGAATATTTCTACCATCTTCTGTGTAAATTACTATTATTTAATGAATATCTTTGTAACATGATACCAACTACCATTCAGGAAGATTTATTTATTCTAAGGATTATTAATTTTTGATTAATGAGAATAAATAGTTTTAAGTCAAAGGAATGAGACTCTACTTGTTAGCATCCATTAGGAAAAGAAAATAACCAGTGAGCACCCGGAGAGTCAAGGATGAAAGGCAAGAGGGGTTAGAGAAAAAAGTTTGGGTGCAATACATTGTGCATAGTTACTTGGACTAGTATTTTCTTCTATAACCCATTCCTTATGATTTGATTATATCCTTTTCATACATTTTAGCTCATTTTTTACCATTTATATTGTATCTTGGGTTTACCCCACACTGTAACACCTCAATCATTTTTTAATAGAGGTATAATTGACATATAACAGTATATTGGTTTCAGGTGTTCAAAATAATGATTCAAATATTTATACATATTGTGAAATTATTGCTATAACACATCTAGTTAACATCCGTCACCACACATAGTTATAATTTTTTGTGTGCGCTTAAAACTTGAAAGAAAAACTTTTAGAAACCTATACATTTATAATACAGTATTAGTAACTATGGTGACTATATTGTATATTCCATCCCCATGGCTTTTTGTTTTCTAACTTGGAGTTTGCATCTTTGGAGTTTGCATCTTTTGAGTTTGATAACTTCATGCATTTTACCTAGCCCTTGACTCCCTCAGGCACTCTATTGATTTATTTGTTGGGGGGGGGGGGGGGGGGGGGGGGGGAGGGGCTGGGAGGTGGTAGTGGTATGTGAAACATTGTTGTGGTTCTAAAAGTCAGAAAGAAACAAAAAAGATGTGCCCACAGAAGTGTGCTGAGGTACAATTCATATTATATCTCAATTATATTTATATTAATTACTCAGGATATGATTTCAGTCCAATATCAATATTTAAAATTTTGTCCTTCTCTGCTGGCATTTCAGGTAATTTGCAGATGAGGACAGAGAAATAAATCCAGATAAAGATAAATCTAGATAAAATCTAGATAAATATTTAGATAAAGATGCAGATAAATAGATATATAAAAAAGGATATAACCCAGGATTTATACACAAACACATAGGTGTATATTAGCAGAGCTCATTTCCCACTTCAACATGATTTACTCAAAAACAATCCTTCTAGAGCACTCTTGACTGAGCTGAAGTCATGTGGAAGTTCTATTAATTGAAGGATAAGAAGAAGCAACTGAGAATAGCTTCCCAAACTCACTTCAACTGCAAAATGTGTACCTATGGGTCTGAAGACACAGGGTGTCTGCAATGACCAGCTGAGAAGTTTTTATTCCTGGCAGATTTTCCATCCTCTGGGAAGCTTGGGCCTGTATGGAGCCTCATTTAATACTACAAATACAAAGCAGATTTCCCTTCTTCTCTCACTAATACTTGACACTCATGTTCTCCATCAGGAGGGTCTTATTCACAAATGCTGAGAAAAACTGAAACATCAGATCAAAAGTCAAAAACTTGGACTGCCTTCTTTAAAGGTGACTCTTTACATTCTTCCCTTCCCTCCAAATTGCTACGGAAAATTTTCCAAATATAAGCAGAACAGTGACTCAAAGCAAATGTTTCATGGAGGTCCCTTTGATGAAGGGATTATCGGAACCAGGAGATAAACGCTGCCCTCTTTCATTTGAGCACACATTCAACTCAGTAGCACAAAGGGTCCCACAGCAGTGTCTAATTAGGAGAATATTCACATCAATTGTCTTTATTTTTATTGTCAGTTTGCATATTATATAACTCAGGGATTACACATTTATATCTCTGTGTATGGACATGCTTCACTCACCCTCCATCAAACATCCATGTCAAAGTCCTATCCTTTCTTCCCTGAGCCCTCTAGTATCTAGTGTATTTTTCACAGAAATCTAAGACTTGTTTTCACTGTGTTTGCCAGTATATGTATGTAGATTATTAGTATTCTGCAGATAAATGATACCATTTTGCATCAATTTTGGCTTACTTCACTTAATGTAATCCTCAAAGTTGATACATTTTGTCTCCAAAGGCACTACTTTGTATTTTTAATCACTGAATAGTATTCTATTGAGTATATATGCCACAATTACTTTATCCAGTCTTCTACTGTAGGACTCTTGGAATGGGTCCATGATTTGACGATGGTATTCAGTACTGTCATGGACATGGTGTAAGATGGGGATCCCCAGGGAAGGGAGAGGTTCCAGGTTCCCTGCCCCACCTGAAGGAAGGGTGGATCTAGGCAGGGAGGAGGAGATTGAGAGAGAAGACTGGCAGATGGAAGGGGAGCAAGGAGATCTGGAGGAGGCATGTGGAGCAGAGAGGCATATGAAGAAGCCTCACTTGCTTTTTGCCTTGGACTGGTATCAGGAACTGGAGGATATGAAAGAGACACTTGAAATAGATGTGGGTGAGAGACACATGGGGAGGCTGACAGTGACAACCTTTAGCCTGGTTTTGATTTTGATCTTTTCCTTTCAGACTTACCTGACCCCTTCTACAGCTGTTCCTTTCCTATGGGTTCCCACCAGAAGGTTCCTTAGCTTTGTGGCAAGCTTTTGGGCTGCAGTGGTCCTGCTTTGGACCAATCCATTTTGATTGAACATTTATCCACAAGGGGATGTGTCATTTTGGGTGTTTCATGTGAAAACTATTTTATCTATTCTTTTCCTTCTCTTCTCTTTGTTGCACACTAGTTGTATGAAAGTTCTTTTCCATTGAAGGTCTCATGCACTAAAGTGTGTTTTGTCTTTATGTGGGCTATGGGAGGGCATATTTAGAGCAGTCAGGTTGGGGGTCCTAGATGTCACTCAGACTGCCCTATAGCAGATTGGCACCAGTATTTTCATATTAGTGTTTTCATATTCTTTGGGGAAATATATAGCAATAGGTATTGCTGCTAGATAACTTGTATTCCTGATTATTAACATTCTTCTTTATTCTCCTCAATCCTGTCTTAAAGCCTGGAATTATAGCCCCAAATAACTACCTACATATAAGACTTATCTCAGACTCTGCTGGTGGTGATTTTATTCCTAAAAATATCTTTACATTATAGGAATGCAACTTTTTGCTTATTTATTTTTTTCTGTGTTTCTCCTCTGTAAATGTTTTCCTTTCCTCACTTTTCCCCTATTGTACTTATTGAGGTTTCGCCAACCCTGCCCTGAATTTTCAAACAAATTCTCTCATTTCAAATGATTAAGTCTTTGCAATGATATCATTTGTCTCTTTTATTTCTTTCTGGAGATTAGCCAGGCTCCTCTTCACTGCTTTTGTTAGGTTTTGCTCTCTTCTTTGAATTCTTGTTTCTCTTATTTGTATCTTAACTTTCAAGGGATTAAAATGCACATAAAGAAAATAAATTTTATGATGTATGTAGTTCATAAGGTTCACTTCTATTCCTGTGTTCCTTTAAGAAAATTATTGTTTTGTCTATGCTGAGTTCCCGAGCTAGTTTCTTTCTGCTTAAATGTCATTTTTAGCAGGTCAACAATTTGCTTGAAAAGTGTGGGGAGAGGGTGAAGCAATTGGGAGATTCTCTCTGAATTTCCTTTTCACTGTGGGGCCATCTTGACTTGATTTCAACATTTGAATTCACAGTGCAGCCTGAAGCAAAGCCATGTATATTATTGTCTGTGTTGCACTCTCAAGATTTTTCTTTCCTTCCTCACTGAATCTCTTTTTTACCTCTAGTGTCTCTCTTTGATAGGAGACAGAGTTGTAGACAGTAACGACTTTTCTTATGTTATTTTGTGATATTGAACTGGGCATCTAAAGAGATAAGTCTTGATTGCCAAGGCCCCAGTCAATACTACCTGCCAAGTTTCTAGCTATAGTTAAAAAACAAAACAAAACATGGAGCTCTCAGTTTTCTAAATCGTTGTCCCTAATCAAGAATATCAGCATTATCTATGAGCTTGTTGGAAGTGCGTATTCTTATATTTCCTCTGTTGAATAACAAACTCTGGGGTAGAACTCAGTAATCTATGCATTAAGAAACTTAACTAATTACAGAGGCTACTGGAAGGAGAGGGTGAGGGTTGGGAGCAAGGTAGGTAGGGGCATGGTAAAATAATATATATTTGCAGAGGTGTGAATCTATATACATAAAACATATACAGTGTTATAAATCAATGTTGCCTAAATATTTTTTTAGAAGAACTTCTTTATTGATTTCGATGCACACTACAGTTTGAGAAACATTATTTTAGGAGAATCTCTTTCCCAAAACAGGAACTAAGATTTATTTTAATTTTTAGCATTTTCTCTCATTTGAGCCCAAATTACACAGATTTTAGGATTTAAGACTTGTGGCACTTTCTTTGTCATAAGAAGATAGCATTTTTATCATTTTAAATCTGTTTTTAGTGTGATTCAAGGGAGGAAGCAGGTAAAAATATAAATTTAAGTCCACAATTTATAAGTGGAATTCTAAGCCTCTGATAAGAAAGGCAAGTTGTATGAAAAAGAATGGGGCCAGCCTATAGTCTGGAGACTGAGTTCTGCTCCCCATTCTGCATCTGATTAGCTTATGACCTCTGAGGAGCCACTTGACCCCTCCAGTTCCTTTGAGCAAGTACTCTATGCCTTTGAGCAACAGAAGTGTTTCTTGTGTGTTTTTTTTTCCTTAGCTCAAGTTTAACTGCCTTAAGTGATAGGTTTCTGTTTCCTTTCCTATGACATGTCATCGCTGGGGAGAGTTTGCTGTCACAGCTTTGAAACCTGCACTAGTCATAGTTATAATTTAGATGCATTCTTGTTCAGAGGCAGTGACTTTTGTCCTCCAGGTTAAGGCAATTTATTAAAATTTCAGATCTTCATCAAAAACCATCCAACTTGGGCAGGGCTTGCTTTTTGCTTGCCCTTACAGCCTCACCACTCTCTACCTCCACTTCTCCATGTAGAAAGTACAGAAGTACATATATACGCACATATGCATGCTTGCATGTACATACATGTATGTATGCACGTATATGTATACATAAGACCATGCATGCACACACATGTAGACATCGGTGCATGTGCTCCCATGCATACACACACGCTTACACACACACGTACGCACAATGCACGCGCATGTGCACATGCATGTAAGTGTGTGTGCATGGATAGGGAGACACACATGTACATATATGCATGAACACACATCTAGCGTGGCACACATGTACATATATGTATGGACACATATATACATGTATGTTCTGACATATTAAATTGAGGTCATCACACTCCCTCTTGGCTGTATAATTATTGATAACAATTTACTCTTGCTCTTGGCCAAATTATGGCCAAAAGAAAACTCCCACCATATAGTCATTTCAAGGATCTCTGTTCCCAACATCCAGATAGGTTCATTTATTTTTTTCACTTACTTGGTCACTCATTTAATGTCTAGGAAAATGCAACTTCAAGTGCATCGATTGGCTAACCCATCACTATTGATAAGAGAAGCTCAGAAACCGAGAAGAAGCCTATCAAAGTCTACACAGCAATTTGACCTCACCATGACATCCAAGTATATCAGCAATGGACGACTCATAAGCCAACATGAATGTGATTAAACTCAGAAAGTGCATTGCATGTGTCTAAATTATGATCAAAACTGGTTACACAATTTTGGGGATACACATAAAGTAAAATGTAGGTCCCATGAGCAAAGGCATTTTGAAAAGGCATTTTGAAAGGGCAGCTTTAAACCAAAGAGCATTATACCAAACTTCAAATATACAGTTCATATCCCATGAAGACGGACCTTCATGCACTAAAGTGTGTTGGAACATGCAATAATTTGAGGTGAATTTATTACCTGTTAACTAAAAGTGTGTACAAATCTAAAAAGATGTGAATATATCTTTTCATAACATTTGATTATGCACTCAATTCTAATTTAAATTAAATCTCTTTCATTTTATGTTTCAGCATTATGAGGTAAGTTAGAAGAGTAAGAATTTTATCTAATTTATTTTTGATTCTTATTTTCATATTTCTATTTTTATTTATTTATTTAATAATTTGTTTATATATATATATATATTTACATCTTTATATTCCCCAGGGTTCACCCACCACCTCCCTTCCCTGACCACTCCCACCCATCCCCCTGCCCCAGTTTGGTTGTTAGCTTGCTTTGACTTTTCCTCCTGGCCTTTTGTTTGTTTTTTCCTATATCTCATATATTAGTGAAGCCATTTGGTTTCTGTCTTTTTTGTATTTTAATCAACTTCCTGTCAAGAGAAAACACACTTTTTGGTGATAATGATGAAAATAATGGAAGGGATTTGAAAAAAATCAAAATCTGGACAATTTATATTAGCTTGATTTAGTTGTCTTACATTGCTCGTATATTGTGTTTCATTTTTTGGTCATAATTGAAAATGAAATGGGTCATTGCAAGTGTGGTGAATGAAAAAGCAATGAGATGGTTATGGTGTGGTAACAACACTTGAGAACTGATGGGTTAGGTTTTTAAAATATATTAAAGATAAAAACCAATGTTAATTAAATAAAGGCCAAATATACATTGTTCCAAATTTGGTTTGTGTAAACTCTGTGTAAGAGAATGTTCTATGGTATAGTTGTGATTCCAGAAAAACATTGTGGATTATATTTGAGATTACAAAATTTGCAACAGAAAGCTGATGAATTAGTTCATAATCTTAGTATGAAAAATGTGTTCTCTGAATTAAACAGTGGGTTTAGGAACATAGTGCTAACTATGAAACATTTAGAAATGAATGTTTTAAGTGTGAGATTATTCTGTTTTATTATGATCATGGGAAAGCAGATAATAGATCACTGTATGCTGAATTATGGTAGCTGTTATTGTGAAAAATTCAAAGGAGACTATTTAAGTTATGGATGCTTAGTGTTCTCATAAGAAGCAATTTATTTCCATATTTTAAAGAAGTTAATTGAAAAATAAGATTTTACCTGTCTGTTATCATCAACATTTCTAACCAACTCAATATTTCTATGCATGGAAAGGATGCAAGTTTTATAATAGCAGTTAAAAGTGAGGGTGAAAAAAGAGAAATAGAAGCTTGGAAGAATGGGGTCACTACAGATTATTATGACATTTATATAATTTCATAGTACTTACCAGTGTAATAATAGTGCGGTATTGCTTATCTGCAAAAAGTTATAGGTCCAGTGTCATCAAATTAAATGAAATTTTGGGTTTTATTCTTCTGAGAAAGGAAAATCCAAGATCAGGAAATTCACGATTTGGAATACATTTATTTCTTTAAAGGAAGATTTGAATTTAACTAGAAATTTTAAGATAGATTATTGAAATTGACCACTGGTAGCTTGAATTTTGAAAGTTTAGCAACACTTGCTTCATTCTGGGTAAAAGATTAAAAAATGGCAGTCTTGAGACTTCTGAAATAACTTTAAAATTTCTCCCATCCCTGTCAACAAAGCTCTGAGGATCTAGCTTCTCTACTTTGAGTATTACAAAAACAAAACAAAGAAAATTTAAATGCATGTTACTCCATGTGAATAACATCAGTCTAACTATAATTAAATAACAGAGAAAAAAAGTTCATTCATCTATTGGTACATGTGAGATTGTTTTAATGTGTGGCATTTAATTGGTAAAGGCTATTTTATTCATATTTATTTAGTTATAATTGCAAATGACCAAAAATATAAGTATATTAGCAAAAATCATTGTATATCATTATAATCTGTTTATAATTACTTTTCTTATGCATGCTAATTCTAAGTATATTTATTGAGAAGCTGAAAGTTTTGTTTTGTGTGTCAGCTGACTCCAGTAACAAGACATATTTTTTGGTCTGAGTTTTTTAATTTAATTTTTAGGAAATCTATTTTTATTCTATCTTATCAACTATTAATTTGTGATGGACTGGAAATGAAAAACCAATTGAAAAAATAAAATTTTAATTAAAAATAAAAATTCTAAAATTTCTTTAAAAATGAAATGGAGGGGAAGAAGCGCTACTCCCTGTTTTCACTTCACCTTCAACATGAAGGAACTTTAATGTACACTAAATAAGGAAACATGGGTAGCAGATATTATCCTTTGCCTAGAGGATGAGTCTCTTTCCTTAGTTTTTGAGAAGAAACTTATAATTCACTCTAAGAAGCAATGTATCCAGATAAGAGCACTACAGCTCCTACCCACCTTTAAAGCACTGGGTGTCCGTGAATATAAACAGAAATTATTTGGTGGATTCCTGGGAAATCTTAAAAAGACCTAGGTGGCAAACCATGCTTCTGTTCAGTTTCCTGCCTGGAATGAGTGGGGCTCTAGGAGACATCTTGGAATAAGAGCTTATCTTGAGACGAATAAGCACCTTTTAAAGATTATGTAATGGGAACATGTAAGGAATTCAGGCCTTTGAAATACTGATGTTACTATATAATTAACCCTTAAACCAGCAATTTTTTGAGTGAAAATTGATCACCGATGATTCAAATCAATATTTAACCTAGAAAATAAAAGATGATTCAAATCATAAACTTTTGAAATACTTCTTGACATAAGTTGGTTTTATTCTATTGATGAAACTATGAAAATATTCAATTCAAAGATATTTTATGGAATGGTGAATTTCTTTCTAATGAAAAAAATCCATTGTATGTACGGTAAAACTTTAAAAGTTCTTGACTGTGTTCCTCTGGATATTAAAAAATAAGTTACTATTAGTAAATATTCACATACTTTGATCAGTTTCTGATCCCTATATGCTCCTAATGCTATGATACTGATATTTTTCTGCAATAATTTTTCCATGTGGTCAAAATATATTCAATTTATTCACAGAATTGCCTGCAATCTTGCTTTTAGTTTTCTTCACTTAATCAAATTAATGGTTAATTAATGTTGATATCTCCAGATGACTCATTCCTGTAGACTATACCACTTTTTAGTGAGCAGATACTTTCACACAGGTCCTGATATCTGATATCAAGTATCTGGTAAAGGTATCTGATAAAGTGAGCCCCCAGAGGGTGTTTAGATGTGTTTCTTGGTATTGACATATGACTGTCTCAGTCCAACCTAACTGCTTTTACAGATGCTTTTTTGCTTCCATTTACATCCTTTTATTCAGCTAATATTTTTACAAGATAAAAGGCATTAAATAAGTTTTTTTTTTTTAGTTATGAGTCCTTGGAATATTTTCTTAAATTTAAGTATTGAACTATATCTTAGTATGAAATTTGTCTAAGGAAACAAAAGAGAAAAGGAGTTGAAAGTCCAAATATTAGGGACAATGTGAGGAGATAGGAAACCTTAATATTTCATTAACAAGATCCCCACTGTTCATCTGGACAGTAATCTGGTGCTACATATGCAAACAACCTATTTGTATAGTCATGATCATGCAGGACCGCCCCACAGCATACACCAGAGGCTCCTCACCAAGCTCAATAAGCATAGGTACCTAAGGTCTTCTTTACTGTTTAGCTGTGATGGTGAATGTATGATGGGAAAAATTTAGAGGACTCTGGGTGTCTTTACCAGGAGAATGGTCAGTGAAATGTATTAAATTGAAACCATACAACAGCTAGAAACAACTAAAAAGATGCCCACAAAACCAGACAAACAGATGTTAAGGAAGATATGCCTTATTTCAAGAACACAAAACTAAAAGAAACACCTTGAAGTAAACATCTTCATGCTTGGAGTGGACTATAGGAGTGGGATACAGACATAGAAATGAGTGAAAGGGGAAAAAATGAAACCACAAAATGACAGGAAAAGAATCCTATTGATAATGTACCATGAATTGAGGAAACCAATTAATTTAATTCAATATATCTACAGTAAAAATAAAAATAAGAATTTTTTTAAAAAATAAAGGAAGAGATAAAGATGAAAAAAGGAGCTAGGAAGAATAAAAAGGATGAGGAGGAAGGGAGGAAGAGTGGGAAGGAGAAGGGGGTGACAACTAAGAAGAATCAGGATGTAGTCACTTGCAATTGAATGGAATAGAAGATGAGCTGTTACTTTTCTTGACTGCCTGTCTGTCTTTTCTTGACTGTCTTGACTGTCAGATGGGACAAAAGGATTTTTTCCCATACTTTCCTTTTTCTATTAACTTAGGTGACACCCAGGTTAATGAATAGCTACTTGGTTTATCTCTATATAGGTTTTCTTCTAAGGGTCAAAGTCAACGCTGAAATTATGTGTAGATTCCGGAGTCTTCTTTACACCACCACTATATTTTAAGAATTTCCCCCATCATAAATCTTGCTTTCCAAAGCAACAAGTCAGGACATTCACTTTCTTAGCAACTTAGCAGCCAGGCTTCAGGAATTTTGCAACTGTGTGTTCCACCAGTCAGGCGCATCCACTTGGGTGAGTCGCAAGAGCAAGTGTGTGCATGAGAAATCCTACTCCATAGTGGACACACAGTGGTGGTGTTTCCCTCTTTGGGGTGAACCAGGAAAGAATGTCTAGTGTGCCAAACCATCATCATGGCAGTGGGGGTGGTGGTGGTGTCAAGAGGTGGCAGCCACACCATGTGTGGCTCTGGATGCCTCCTCTATGCTCCACATTTGGCTCTCCCATTCCTTCAAATTCTGCAAATTCCCTGACCTCTTTAATAACCACAAGGAATGTTTTGTCATTTGCAGTTCATCACCCTGCTTTCTATAGACCCCAAGTGTCACACATAGTCATTACTTTTTACACTAACATACATCTATACATACAGATATATCGATATAGCTATACATATAGTAATACATATACGTTACCATACATAATACACATATACACTACCATACATAATACATAATACCTTTGTAGCCCAGGCACTGCACTGGGCTACAAAGGTGACAGTTTTCCTGCTCTCACAGATGTGCAAGTAGCTCTTTGTCAGGTGTCCAAGGCAGGACACAGAAGGGTTCAGATCTTCGATGAACAACAGCTCTACAGTCAAATTCATGAGCCAAGAATGGTGGCACATGGAAGAAGTTGGCATGCTTGTAATTATCTTTGAGTAGCATGTTGCCCAAGATTGTTTTCCTTTTGGCTTCTTGCTAAAGGAAAGGGAGACAGTTGGCATAGTTTTGAGACATTTTTGACTGTCACACTGTTATACTAGTGGCATCTCTTGTGAAGAGGCTAGGGATGCTGTTGACCATCTTAGAAGGCACAGAAAAGTTCCTCATAACAAAGAATGATGTGGTTTACATTGCCAATCATGATGAGAAACTACATTCAATAACCACTTATAGGTTTCTCTGAAATTAATAATTAAGTACAGTCTTATTTATACAGGCAGGTACTACTGCTGTTCTCATTTTACATGTGGGAAAACTAATGCAAGGAATTTGAATAACTTTCCCACATCATTGGGGCTTAGGCAAATACTGTCTCCATATTTATTTCCTCTGTAAGTTAAATATAAAGTTTAGTTAGTAAGTTGCCATCTAGCTAAAGCTATGCTTCTCAGCCAAGTATACTCATATAATCAAGTTTTGACTAGTGAGATAAGAAGAGAGTAATGGGTGTAACTCCTTGATAATGTCTTTAAGTGGTGGGAATGTGACTTCCTTCTCTTTCACTCAGTCTCCAGAAAGCAGACTTGATGGTATGGGCTAGAATAGCCTCTTTGGACCAAATGTTGGGAATGGCAATAAAGATTTTTGAAAATGGGACAGGGTTCCTGAGATTAATGAAGTCTCCATAATAAACTTGAATTAGCTAGCTGCAATTAACAGCCCCAATCATCTCATCTTGAATCACACATGTCAGAGAGACTTATTTCTAATTTGAGTGCTATATAAAAGAACGTTGATATTATATTATACCTTTGCCATAGAAGCCTAGCTTATATCCTTTATCCTAACACACACAGACACCAGTTTGGTCAGTCACCAAATAGAGGAACTGGGAGTTGAACCCAAGCATATACTTTAAGTGTGGAACTAAATCCTCAACCACTTAAACTATATGGAATGCATTGCTTCTATCTGCTTTCCTCCTTCCCATACAATTGCTTGATAAACAGCAGAACCCCTGTTTATCTTGAATTGAATAGATCAACTAATTGACTATCTCTGTTCTTCTCATAATCTGCACATAAAGGCACAGAGTTTGTCTCAGAAGCTGTAGCAGTTTCTTCATTGGAGCTTCCTCCATTGACTTCACCTGGTATTGTTCCAGAAGTAGTGACCCAGGTCCTTGTAAAATGAAGATGCTAGATTGAATGGTATTCAGGGTAGAGAGTTAGGATCCAGGACTAAAATAATCTCATTTACTCAGGTAATTTCTTTCTATTGTTCTAAGAGATCAAAGAAAAAAGACAGCATACAAATAATTTCTTAACCAAGGACAACCTTCAGCTTAGTTCAGGTTCACATGTCAAGCTATGTCCACTTCCCAAGAGGAGTCAGCATATTTTTGTTTTACATATATGATTTAAGACTTACACCTGAAAACATGACTGATGAGTATCCCTTTTACAAGCCAACACTATTTTCAAAGACAGCTTGTCTCATGTTCTCCAGGGAAATATATAAAGCAGACTTCAAACGTGAGTTCAAGTTTTGAGGGAAATGGGGTATGAAAGGCCATTTTCACAGTAGGTTCTTATTTTCAAACAATGTATGTGTTGTAGAAAGAGTAATCCAAGGAATCATCCTCCCAGGTCTTAAATACATTTAAAGCAAAAGCATTTGTTAAGAGGTTATTTTAAATTCTGTGTCTAAAAGATTGGGGAACAGAAAAGGGTTAGTTTCCAGTTTCTTAGGAAACTAAGCTGCCTAGTTTCTTAGGAAACCAAGTTCTCAGAATAAGAAATCTTGGGAAAGGTCACACTCCACAGAATAACAGTGTTTCCTGGGCAATAGGTTTAGGTTTATATAGCTTAGAGATAATTTTTTCAGCTTTTTATGTAAGAACAGCATTGTTTTTTGACTCAACTTTAAGAAAGACATCCAGCAATGTTATTATTGTGGCAAAAGGGTGAGTATATAATTCATTTTGATGAGCTGCTCAATGCATTTCAGGGATGGTGTCCTATTTAGAATTTTTTTGGTTGCAAAAAGAAAATGAAACCTCAAGTGTCTTAAATAATAAAAAATATTTAATTTTTTACATTACAGAAGTCCTTAGGGCATTCTGGGGTTGACGAATTCAACACTCGGGGATGTCATTCCATCTACCCCTTTAGCATGTGGGTCCTCTTTTAGACCCAGGTGGCAACAGCCTGATTCAGAGTGAAATGTTAGTGATAATATTTAGAGAAAGAAATGGCACAATTTCTCATTCTCTTTTTCTTACTTTTAAAAAATATTATTTATTTTGTTCAGATCACAACCTCTGTAAGTGTTTTTGGGGATACTTCCTCTTCCCTCCTCCCTCTGGTGCCCCTTTCATTCTCTCAAACCCCACTCATTGTTGTTTACTAGTTGTGCTAAGTCCACTAGCCTCTTTCTATCCTGTGGCAGTGTCCTTTCACTGGGTGAGGGTCTGTGTTGTTGGGACCAGGTGAACCTTGCTGGTAAGTTTTCAGTCTTAAGTTTGCGTTGGGTGGCCAGTCTCTATTTATTTGTGATCTGTCCATGTTTTTTTGCTGTGGGCCGTCTTCTCCAAGCCCATCCCTGGTGCTTTGTTGCTTTACTTTATGGCTCTGGTGTCAGATTTAGGGGGTCTCGCCTCCAACCAATGTTAGTGAAGAAGTTTCTCTGTGAATACATGCATCTGTGAATGGCCTTTGTAGATCATCTCCTCTGCCTGAGTTTGCAGTTTTGATGAGGGGTCGATTACCCCATCCTTTGGTCTTCCTCTCCTCTCCTGTAGTATGGGGAGGGAGCGTTGCTCTCCTAGAAGGCATCTCCGAAATGAGATCCCCAGTCTTCCCCACCCGGTGAGAGCATAGGTACACATCATGACATCTTGTCTCTATAGTTGTTTCTCTGGTCTCACATACACTGGTTCTCTCAGTTGCCCATGTGCTGTGTCCAACTCAGGCTTGTGGGCTGGATTTTTGCATGATCCCTCACCCATTCTATGATGGGGTTTGTGTTGTGCATGTTCTTGCTCCTCTTGAAGTTTAGCTGGAGTGAGAGGGAAATGGAAGGGGCTCTCCTCCACCCACCCACACAGGTACCTCCCTGCATGGGGGCAGGGCCCAGATGGCTGTGCCTGTGCCCTTCCATGCTCCCCTTGGGTTAGGAGGAGGGGGCAATATGGTTCCACTGATTCGGGCTGCAGATGACTGCCCTGTGCAGCGGCCATCTGCTGGTGGGTGGGGCTACCAAACCCCCCCCATCCTGTTCCCCCTCCAGGGCTCACTAAGCTTAGGGGGCTTACCCAGGAACCTTCACCCCCTTTGCTCCCTGCTGGCAAGGGAGTTTGGATGACTAGGGACCCGGGCAACCCTCAAGAGTCTGCCTGCTGGTGGGCAGGACTCTCATTCTCTTTTTCTACAGGAGATGCCCTTAGTAGACTTCCTCTCAAATAGCATAATGGCTAAATGCTTTATATTTTCATTTTTAAATGAGATCGTATAAAGAGAAATCAAATTACTATATTTGTTTAGACTAATGCAAATTCACTTTAGACCGGGGAAGGGGTTTCTTCCAAAATACAAAATCATGGGGGAAAAATAACCATTGTTTTTTAAGTAAGAACAAAGAGGTTGACTGGCTATTGGGAAGGCAGTCAGTGGTGTCCTTTGGTTTTACATTTGCTATAAATACTTTCAAGGTAAATGCATATTTATAGAGAGGTTTATTTGGAGAAAGATTTGATCTAGACGACTGGAGGGCAACCAGTTCAAAGATCCATAACAGTTTGGAGTAAATTAAAAATGGCAAGTGGAGTTATTGCAAAACAATGAAATGAACACAAAATTGACACTACAGTGCAAGTCTAAGGGAGGATCAGTGAGGAAAAGTGAGCATGAGCTTCAGGGGGAGAATGTAGCCTTAGCTATACCACTCACTAGTGTTATGGCCTTGGACACATGTACATGTTTTTAACTTTTATTAATTCACCTATAAAAATAAACAATGTTGTTTACCTTAAAAGACATTTCTGATGACTACATGAGATGATACATTCATTCTTCAAGAATTATTTAATAAATGCTTACTGTATGTCATGATATAATGTCTACCCCCAAGGAAACACAGCTTAGAAAGAGGACACAAAGAAATGTGGAGGACAGTGACAACACAGTCTCAAAATGGGAATATTGGGATCTGTGGTAAAGCAGATGAGAGAGTCCTCACTGGATCCTGGAAGGAATCCCAGAGAAGAGGTTATTGCCTCTGAGCACTGGGAAAAGCACAAAGCAGAAGTTAATGAGAGGGAGGAAGAACACTTCACAAATGGGAAATTCAGAAAGAGAAGAGTTGGAAAGGAGAGATACATGAGAGAAATGGAGAGGGAGACTGAGACACACAGAGACACACAGAGAGATATTAAGGGATTATGGGGACTCTTAAGAAGCTTCATGTAACTGCTTTTGAGATGTAAATATTAGTTTGGATGAATCATTAGTAATGAGACCAGATAAGTAAGTACAAATCAACAGTGACAATCACTTTGAGCCATATTATTATGGGGTCAACACTTTTCCTGACTGACTGTCACTGGACTATAGGTTATTCAAGAGTTTAAGAAAAAAAAATATATCAAACAACCATTCTTCCCCACTAGGAAGCTGATTCTCACTCTGTGCTGTTTATACCATAATATTCTTCCCATGTATTCTCTAATAATCAAAATACTAATTTTTAGCTAGATCCATGACCACTTGAAACAAAGCCCACATTTATCAGTTTCTTCCAGCTACGTGTAGCAATATAAATAAATAAGTTTCAATGAACTATTAGTAGAACACATGTGTTTAACTTCTACAAGATGAGGTCCCTTTCTTGTCCTTTCCCCATCTTGCAAGTTAAAACATGGTATGATTGCCAGAACTCAAAGAAATATTTTGAACCAAATAGAAAAAAATATCACATGTTAAAAATAGGGAAGTAACAACAGAGATCTTTGCCAAGGAACTCAACTCTAACCTTGGCCTCACTAGACTTCAGACTTCTTATACATGGGAGGGAAATACATTTCTATTTTGGTTGTTTTGACTTTTCTTTCCTACGTTGCCAAGACTTCACTGATAAAATATCCACTTAACTGATAAAAGTGGATCACATGGTGGCAAAATTAGTTATTCTGCTGATAAAAATGATGCAACTCAGATGATACAACAAAGATAGTGACCTAAAGGAGACACCAGGTAGTGAGAAGGCAGAGAGGCAAACAACCTCAACATGATTTGGGAGTTGGCACTGATGGTGGCTATAAGTGGCAGGAGGTAAATATAACAAAGGAGGATGAGAATACGATTGACATTCAGAACCAGATAATCCTTTGTTGTTGGGGAAGTGTCTTGGGCACTGTAAGATGTTTAGCAGCATTTCTTACCTCCCATGAGAAGCCATTAAATCCAGTCACAGTAAGAACAATCAAAACTGACTCCAAACATTACCAATTGTCCCCTGAGGGGCAAAATCACTCCACTTGAAATCACTTATGGAAGAGAAATGTCCCGTTTGCCAGTCAGGTCCTTGCATGGAATCTTGTGGCCTCAAGGTTTGTTTCAGGAATAGGCACGTGGTGCAAAAATCACATTGAAAACAACAAAGGAAGATGGTTGGTAGTTTGCAGACAAAGTTATCAGAAGATATTTACAAGAAGGGAGGATTTTTCCTCAAAAGGTTAAAAGTGGATCTCCTTAACATCTGTCTGAAGAACACAGAAATACTAATACAAAAGGAAACTTGCTTGTTTCAGCACAGCATGATTTACAAAAACCAGGATGTGGAAACCACCTAAATGCCCCAAAATAGATGAAGAAAAATGGATCAATGAGATATATTTAAACACAATGAAATACTATTCAGCAATCAAGAAAGAGCTCACATCATTTGCTGCAACATGGATGGAGCTGAAAGAGATTGTGCTAAATGACATAAATTAGGAAAAGAAAGACAAACACTGAATGGTGTCATTTACAAAATAGAGGTTAGATAAAGGAACAGAAAAGGCCAAACTTAAAAACTAAACCTTTAAATATGACTATGGAATGAAGGAAGTTAGAAGGGGTTAGAAGGACAAGGGTGAGAGCAAAGGAAGGGAAGCACAGTGGAACAGTGCATTGGTGGTGGGTGCATTATGGAAATAACACCTAAAGGGGGTGCCCCCAAATACAATGTACCATCAATATTTCAATTAAAAGAATAAATAAATTAATTAATTAAAAAATCATTTGAAATGTCATGGTTCATAAGTTACCAGAGATCCATTACAGCAGCAATCTAATCAGCAATGTAATTCTTAAGAAAAAAAAAAACAAGGTACTATAACAAATTAATTGATATAATAAAGTCATAAATTCAACAAAAGTTCCCCTAGAAAACCTGGTAAAAGACAAGTGTCTCAGAGTGGCATCAAGCTATGAAAAGTTGCAAAGGTCAAAGGAGGCTTTCAACATTCTGGATGCTTCTTTTTTGGTGGACTACGTTGTTCATTCTAGGCCCTTCTACTGAGGTGGAGTTCAGAGCTGGGGGAATATGTGGCTCTTGTTTACTGAACAAATGTGAGTAATCACTGTTTAAAGTCCGTTTTTACTGTGACTATCCCTTCAGAACTCTTGTCTGAATTTTAATAATCGAATGTTTGGAAATTGTTAAGTAGCTGTCTTGACTTATTTAACTCGATAGCCTCAGACATTTCATCGAGCTGACAGAGGATTTATGTCTCAATAACACAATAACATTTAGTGAGCACTAAGGTTTCAGAACAATTTATGCCTGATATGCAATTGGAGAATGATTTACACCCCAGCAAGCCGCAGGGTTATGAGAGACACCCCTTGTCTTGCAGCTGGATTGTTTTCTACTGGGGGTGGAGGAGAGATGGCAATGTTCACTCTCTGGCATTTTACTTGATAGTTTTTTCATTAGAAAAAAAAATATTAGACGTTTGAACAAGTTCTCCTTTCTCTGCGAAATGTTTCCAATCACTCTGGTTCCCATTAAACTCCAAATCGGTCTTGGACAATTCAAGGATGAAAGCGATCACAGGAACTCAACACCAGACAGGACGCCTGTTTTTGCATCACTAATCTGGCTTTGCTGAAGGACTCTGCTGCAGCCACACCACACTGTGTGTATCTAGGTGCAAATGGCCTCAGTGTGAAGGCTGCTAGATTCTTCTCTCAAGTCAGCTCATTGTTTCCAGGCTGCCTGGGCCATCATAGTCAACACTGGACAGCCCCCTAGGGTCACTGAGTCTTGGGAGATGGACCTCAGGGTAGAGTGTAGGCACTGAGGTCGGCATACTGGAGACTCATTCTGCTGAGACTGCTTCCCCGAGACTGTGTTGCCGAGAGTGCATCCCATTGGCCTGTTATCCAGCTTGGCAGTCTGAGGCCTGTGACTCAATCTGTTTTGCCTCAATTGCCTCCCTTACAAATTGTGAAGATAAAACCTAACTTGGAATTTTTCTGAGAATATTTGACTTCAGGAATATCCAAATGTCAGTCATGGGATAATCAAAAAGTAAAACAAGAAGCAGAGTCAGACATGAACAGCTTATTTTTGAAGACAGGAACACCTTGGGGGTAACAAAAGCAAAATTGAATCAATAGAAAGAAATTCTGGAGTTAAATTCTAACTGATTGTCACCAGTTCTAAAGTGGATCATAGATAGACCATGCAACTGTTATAGGAAATACATGGAAAATCATTTATGAAAACTTTACTCATGCTTCATGGATACTAAATATATACATATTTTCTTCTTTCTTTTCAAGCAGCAAAAAACAAACAAACAAAAAAACCAAAAAAAACTGTATATAAAGATGATTTGAGATCTTTATTATCAGAATGTAAGATCATGAGAGTGATCCAGCCACTGTTCCCCTAAGCATCCTTTTCTGTATTTCTCTAGCCACCACACCTACTTCCAGGCTTCACACAGACTTGCCTTTTGAAATTGTTGTCACAGGTAAAAGGCAATACTTATGTTGTTAGCTTAATCATGGCTGAAAAGGTCATGAAAAGCCTGAGTGCTGGAATTTTAATGCAAAACCCCAAGGAGAAAAAGCAAGTCTTAAAGATTTACAGGGCACTATAATTATAATGATGACATTTTAGAAAGCCTTATTGGATGCAGGCCCTTTCTAGTCTTTCCATCTTTTCCACAATATAATCTAACCAGATAGCCTAAGGGCTCTAAGATTCCAGAGCCTTCCTTCTTTGCTCCAGCTAGTTATCGCCACTCTGCTGTGCTCTCACACTGTGCTCTCACCTAGTCCCTTTCCTAAGAGATTCTGTATTCACTGCATTTGTCACTCAGCAATTCTGGGAGTTCATTAACCAGACTATGGACTCAGAAGGGTCTCAGAAGTGACTCAAACCCTTCTGAGTCCATAGATCTGAGTCCACTTTCCCCTCTGCTACATCCTCATTACCATGAAAATAAATATTCAAAAGTCCAAACTTCTTATAATGCAAAACCTCCAAAGAGCTTTCTATTTCCAATTTAAGATAAATCTGCTCAAGTTGTTGAACTTAAATTTGACTCAAGTGTTTGTTTCCTAAACAGTAAGGAAATAGGAAGTGAAAAGACACATGGTTTTTGAAAATGTCTGAGTTGCCTAGTTTTTTCCCAAAATATTTCATTTGGATCTGAAGGAAAGTACATAAAATTATAATTTATTCATTTCAAGCAAAGATTTTGAAGGTGAAAAAAATCAGTAAGTGTGTAGACTCCTCCAGCAACATCTCCTCCAGTAGGTACTCACCACCTAGCTGGAACATTGCTTGAGGCTATCCAGAACACACGTCGACATGGTTTTCTGTTCCCTGAGACCACATGCCCTCTGCTCATGGAGTCAATAGGTTTGATGCAAATTACCTGTCTAGGTTGTCTGTTTCCTCCTCTAGATAGTGAACTGTTCCAAGGCAGCAAGCTTAGTCAGCTTTGTGTTTCAGAAGATTTTGGTCTTGAACCTGACACTTCAAATCAATATTGATGCAGATTTCAAAACTGCTTATTATTTCTCAGAGGAAAATGAGTCCCAAGTACCAATAGAATTATCAAACAACAGATCTTTCCTGAAATTTTTAAGGAAAGATTGACTATTAATACAGAAAGTTCAGAGCCAACCTCTGAAATTTCTTCATTAGACATGGGCTTTCTTCAGATCCTTTTCATTTTCCCAAACAACATGTTATTATACCTGACCTGTGCTAGTACAGTGAGTTAAAATTTGTGCTGTTCTCAAACCTGTGACCCTAAGCATGGGCTGTAATCACCCAGAGGAGTCAGCGCTTCTCTCTTTGTAGTTAGACAAGGCGCACTCTGCCAACCAGGTCTTGACACTGCATCTCAATTGAATGGGAACATTTTTCTACTACTCAAAAAAAGTTCTAATAAATTAAAGGCTTTCACTCCTTTTTCCTTCTTACTACATGTGTATAGAACTGAATTTCATTCAGAAAAATACATAAGAAAGAAGCAAGCATGAATCATCAGACAATACCAAAAGAATATTAAAGACACGAGAAGAATCATGTTACATTAGAAAATGGTATGCTTTTTTTTTCAATTCATCAATTATGCCAATAAGAGAATAGCTACTTTGAAAAATTCTTGTAGTATGAACATAAGCAGAGGGTATACTGTCTCAGGGTGCAGAAAACTGGGTCTACATATATACTGGACAAGTCCTAGTATTGTTTTAGGTAGTTGGTAACTAGTTGTAGAAGTGAGTGGAGAAAAGGTGGCAACTTGGGTTTATATACTAACTGATTTTTTCATCTTCAAAATTTTTGCTTGTAGTAAATTTGAAAAACCAAGTTATAATAAATTTGGTTTTATCATTTGAACAATTTTTTGTTTCTCACAGCAAAATCAGTTCAATCATATATCAATAGGTACTCTGCTTGTTTCCATATCACGGCTATTGTAAATAGTGTTGCTAAAAACACAGACATGGAGGTTTTCATTTTATTTTGTTTTGTTTGGGGTAGATACCTAGGAGTGACATTACTGGGTTGTATGGCTGCATTTTCCTTTTGAGGAACATCCATACACTAGAGGCTGAACAATACAGTCATACCAACAATGGAAGAGAGTTCCTTATTCTTCACACCCTTGCAAGCCAATATTCTCTCCCATTTAGTAGGGTATTTTAATTTTGATGACTGCTTCTTTTGCTGTGCAGAAATTTTTTGATTGGTGTTGCACCATTAATTTATTATTGTTTTTGTTTCCCTTGCTGTTGTCATGGCAAAATCTGTAGGAATATTTGCAAGGCATCTCTTTTCAACAGTCAATAAAAGTTATTTCAGGACAATAGTGAAATAGAGAAAGATTTTTCCTCCCTATATTTGGTTTAGAAAATGTCTTTAGAGAAAAATGTTTTTTGCTTTCAGTTATTTAATAACTTCTAATTAGAAGCACAAAATGTTGCCAAGTGGAATAAGGTCAGCAACAAATTTTAGTGAGCATATAAAAGTTTATAATTAATATAGGAATTTCTATACAGCAAATGGGTCTTCTAAAATTTGGAAATTTCTCTCAGAAGTATTTTTATTGAAAGTTAATTCATCTAATAAACAACTTGTAAGAAATTTAAAAGCAAATTTCACTTCTCACTCACTTCTGTTAAAATGGCCATTTTCTTAAAAAAGTTAATGTCTCAAATAACCAGGATTTATTCTACCCCCCGCCCATGCATCTGTATATGTTCCGCTATACCTTCCTACCTTCCACACCCTCCTCACCCCAGTTTATACACAAATAGACACTATTCTTTTCTGAGCCATTCTTAGGTAAAGGAATATATAAGTACCACTATTGGACGTAGTCAGAGTTTCAATTACCTGGAAATACCTATATCCTACCAATGCGCGCTCATTTCTCACTTATAAATTTGAAGTTTAAATTAGGCCAAATCCCAGCCTTCTTGGTTCCAACCCTTCCCTTTTGGCAAAGCTTGCATTCTTGGTTCAAAGAAAAGGATTTCTTTTTTTTTTTTTTTTTAAGGGGCTCAAGGTTTCTTGGACATTGAATGACTTTATAAAGTACCATTTTGTTGAGTGCAAAAGAATAAGAAACAGCTGGATTGCATTTCCTTTGAAATGCACATTTTGTTAAAAATTAAAGGAAAAAAATAAAAGCACTAGAGAAAAATACTTTTTGGGTTTGCCAAGATTCAAACCATTTAAGAGAAAAAGAGGATAAGAGGGAAGAGAAAAGAAGTCTGAAGTGTTTTGCCAAACCAGTTCCCCTTTCTGTGGTCCTAAAGTTTGCTAAGCCCAAAATAAAATAGTGCAAGACACAGAATTAGTTTGAACTGGTTCTGGAAACAGTTATGAGTCTGTTAAGCATGAAGGGATTTAATAAATATTTCTTCTCTCTCCTCTTCTATCCCAAGAATAGTTGTAGTCTTTTTTTTTCTTACTAGTTTCTAATTTTTGCCAAACTCTCCCTAATAGATAGAAGTTTCCTAAACAAAGGGATTAAACTTAAGTAGAAAACTACATTCTAGTTGCTTAAGTTCCTGGAAACACGTTTGTACTACAAATAGTAAATAAATAATAAAAATAATTCCAGGGAATGAAAAGTTGCTAGCTTCCTGCCAACTTGCTTTCATCGCACAACAGAAAAACAAAAAGTCAATATTGCCCTAGAATTATAGGTAAAATGGGGCCATATGTGGTCATGCTAACTTAAATTCAATTTAACAAATACTATTCAGCACTATGTTCAAGTCACTGAACTAGGTCCTGAAAAAGGATTTAAAAAATTGACCAAGGATCAGAAGTGGATAGAAGGAAAAGAACAACAAAAACAAAGTACAGAATAGTATTCCTAAACAAACAATCCCCATATCCCAACCTGGAACTGGTTTATTCAAGTCCAGATTTCTCTAGATGCAAAGCTACAGGAAATTGTCTCTCTTTTAAAAGCAGCTTACAATTTTAGATACCTAAATGTATATGAAAAATCTGCATAAAAGATATAATAGGATCATTTCATTGTATCAGAAACATTTTTTGAAAAATTATTTAGATTTACTGAATTTGGAGTTATTAATTGTGCATTATTTGAAAATCTCCCTTTAGAATTTTAGAACTAAGGCTACTGACCTTATATTTTTATGGTTTCATGCTTTTATTAGGCAGAAGTTTAAGTGTCTCTTGCCAGTGTTGGAAAAAATGAGGAAACACTTAACTTTTTCATCTTTTCAGATTTCCTTCCACCTTGACACAAACATAAGAGATTGAAAATTTCCTACTATGATTATCATTATACATTAGGGCTACCTATATTTTCCACAAAAAAATGATTTGATGTGTCTATTAACAATAAAGTGCACTAGTTGACCATCTACCTGAAAATCTATATAATTTTTAGGAAGATATTTGAGAGGGGATTTTAATAACCATGGAAGACTGTTTTCCATTAGGATTTGTGAGTAACCCAAGCTAGGAGGACCAGGAAAAGCTGGATGATGGTATGTTAGGTGGGGGCTGGGAAGAGTGATTCATCATGACTAAAGTAGGGGGTGGGTAAGCATCATGGGCTCTTCAGGAAAGATTTAGACAAATAGTTTACACTGGGTACTTAATAGGTCAGTGCAGATGCCTTGTAGATGAATAGGACCCAGTTGCTAGGAATCCTGATAACATTTGACACTCAGA
>PVHY01003731.1:86456-103577 GCA_004024945.1 Uropsilus gracilis
TTTTTTTTTTTTTTTTTTTTTTTTTTTTTTTTTTTTTTTTTTTTTTTTTTTTTTTTTTTTTTTTTTTTTTTTTTTTTTTTTTTTTTTTTTTTTTTTTTTTTTTTTTTTTTTTTTTTTTTTTTTTTTCTGTTTTTCTTTGCTTTCTTTTTTTTTTCTGGTTTCCCACCAGTGCTCTCTGTGATTGCTATAACCTCTGATATACGGAAATAAGAATGCAAGAGAGGGTTAGAACAGTTTCTGCTTACTCAGTTACCCAATAGCAATGGAAATGGAAACACAGACAGATGTATAGTATACACTGTGCACATGATTAATTAATAACTTACCTTATTTGGGTTTTTGAGAAAGTTGAGGTGCCAGAGGGCATTGGAGTAGTTTTTTTGAAGAAGCTGCTTTTCTTTCAGATTGTTCTCCATTATAGCTGTACCTGAAGTCATTAGACTCTGACAAAATGGGGTTACTGAAGGGGAAACTGGGGAGGAACTGGGCAGGAAGATCAACTAGTTGGTCGATGATGAACAGACATTTGGTGGTGGGAGTAGTGAGAAGATAAGGTATTGAAATCTCTTCAGCACCATAAACTAATGTTACCTCAGTAAAAATTATTTTTAAAAATTGATACTTGCTAGAGAAAATTTGGAAATGTAGTACAAAGAAAGTACAATAGAAATAAAATTATTCACCTGCAAAAAATAACAATAATAAAATGAGTAATGACTGATCATTCCCCACTAAGAGCAAAAAAAGCATGTATGTTCTACTCAGTCAGTTGGATCCAAATCACCACTCCACACTTTTGAGATTATATGACTTGAAAACTTCTACAAAGCTTCTAGAAGAATAGGCACAAACAAATGTAAACACCATAGAAAGAACATATGATGAAATGTGTGAAAAGGACAGTTTACATAATAATAATCACTCGATAAATACTACTTTCCCTCCCCCTTTCCCTTCACCTTTTTCCTCCTTTTCCTTCTTCTCCCTCTCTTCCCTCCCTTCATTCCACTCCCTTCCTTCTTCTTCCTTCCCTTCACCCTTTCTCCTCATTTTTTCACTCCTCCCTTCTACTTCCATCATTTATAGTAGAATTAAATTAATCCTTAGAACAAGAAACTTGTAGTGTTTGTGCAGACAAATTTCCTTGCCATCCCCACTGCCACCAACACCACCTCCTCTCCCCTTGTTCCTTCTTTCGCTTGCTAAGGGAAGTTCACCTTTTTACAGTCTCAAGCAGTGAACCATGATTAATCTAAGTCAATCACAAAAGCTCCATAATTTTGGTGGTAGGTGTTTAGACTTAAGGAATAGAAAAGTGACTTAACACCAGTCAATAGTATCTGCGAAGGAAACTACTGAGGGTATTCAAGGTGTGCAGAGAGATTTTTCTCACCAGGGAAAAAGAGATTTATTGAAGACATTTCTCCGGTTTTTGAAATGGATATGGTCATGTCTTCATGGGATAAAAACCGCTATAGCGCTGCTCTTGAACATAAGATAGCACCAACATATATGGAGAGCAGAGAGAAGGAAGCCTCCTTCACTGATGATGTCATCACTGTGCTGCTGAATCAGATTCTCTGCTGCTTTCAAAACACATGTCTTAGGATTTCAGTGACTCTTGGTCAGTATTGTGTTTTCTGCAGCAGAAATCAACTAGCTGTGCTTTACTCACCCAAATAGAAGATCCACCTTTCTTGATGTGTGAGCTTAAGCAAGTTATTTAGATCCACAAGACCCCGTTTCCTTTTCTTTATAATGGAGGCAGTGATTTTACCCACTACACTGATTGATGTGAGGATTTAATAAATTCACATTGAATGCTTAGTATGAGGTGAAGTATAGTTAAAATGATTTTAAACACCCTCAGTGAAGGATAGTTAAAATGATTTTAAACATCTCCCTAATTCTTACATAGACACAGCTCACTATAGAGCATCTTGAATAAAATGTCTACTGGTCCCTAAGAAATAATTCTGCTTCTCTGAGCACCTGGAGGCTAGCTGTCTCCCCTCTCTATTCTTTGTGTATCTGCTCCTGGAGCTATGAATCTACAGAATGGGTAGTCTCTTTTCTGGGTACTCGGGCATCAAGGGCAAATGAAGAGCTTAGTGCTCATGTGGTCCTGTTAAGGAATCTGCTATCTTGCTGGAAAATGTGAGGTTGGGATAGACTTTCAAAAAATGTGGGGGAGAGAGAGAGAATAGTGCAGGAAAACTGAAACTCTTAATTAGAGAATAACTTTCTGACACACTAACCCTGAAGTTTCTTCCTTTAGCCCTTTCTAAACTTTTCCGGGAACTAACTCTCCTTTGTAAAATCTGTAAGTAGGAATCTCACCGATTACTGGATATTGATTTTTTTCTTATTCTCAGCTTTTATATAAAACTAATCTTACTTTCTAAACCAACATTAGATTCCTTGTATAGATGTTTAGTATATTTGTGTTTTCTTCTCTTCCTCTTTGCCTTACACTTGGATTTCCTTTTGATTTTTCATAAGAAGTGGAATTCCAGTTCCCTTCTTCCTCTTTGTGCTTATTCTGTAATATCTCAGTTTCCCAGAAGTCTACATAAAAACACCCAAGACTTGAAACTTGTATCTTCTTTTCCTACACTGATGCTGGCAAGTTGACTTGGCATTCAGGAGCAGCTAGACCAAATAGAAAACACTGGCAACAGCTCCAGGACTTAAAGTATATGTATTGTGTTTGATCACAAGGAGAGTCTGTCTCATTGCAAGAGAAACCTTACAGGATGATTAATAAGCACTTGATTTTTATTATTTTTTTTCCTACCCCATAACCCCAGTATCAGACCTTCCTCCATCTTTTGGGAATCCAATACTTTTTGTTTGGAGCAACAAGGTACCCAAAGGCCAGGTACTTTGCTTTCCTGGTCTCTAGTTTCTGGAGGAACAACCATGTCTGTGCAGTGTTGTTTGCAGCATAAAACTACAGAAGCACCAGAGACTGTGTAGAATCTACCCTGGTAGCCATGTTGGTAGACTGCAGTATCCCAGGTCGAATACCCTAGGTGCTCACCAGGTTGTATTGTGGACTCTGAGCTCCCTTCTCAGACCTCCAATTAATGTGAGAACTTCCAGGTATCCTCCTGATCATTTCCTTTTGACCCCAGTTAGTCAATATCTGTTTTTGTTGTTTGTAACCAAAATACCCATTATGACTCATTTTATTTTTATTTCGTTATGTCATGGAAGTGGCAGGGTGAGAGATATATGGGATAAAATTCTCTCAATTATTCGTGGGCAACCATGGACAATTAAGTTAACATTTCTGAACCTCAGGCTTTGCACCTGAAATCAGGGAAAAATAATATCAAACAAAAAATTCTTGACCTTTTGGATGAAAATTTGGTTCTGCCTATCAGGAACCTATAATTTAGTTGATAAATTATGATATGGACACATATTAGTAACAGGCAACATTTATATTGATGCTGAACAATATCCCATGAAATGTCGTAATAAGGGCACAGTTACATAATTATTAGCTCACTTAGCTTTTACCACAACTTTATGAGGGAGATATCTCGTATTTTATTGAGAAGAAACAAACTTCTGTAGAGGATAATGGGCAATAAGAGATTTAAGTTCAAGGCAAATCCTGGGACTCTTATCCCAGAGCCCATGATCTGAACTGGTTCACCAATGTGTAGTGTTTCTCTGCATTCTGAGGATAGTGCAGAAGTGTCAAAAGATAGATGAGGACACAGGTCCTGCTGAATTCACAGGACAGAAGAGCATGGTGCTGCAGGAAAGCAAGGGAAGGCTTTGTAGGAGAAAAATGTCATTTTGAAGATGCCAGGTTACAATAGTACCAGAATCCCAAACTATTGAATGTAAGGTGGTCACAGATTTTTTTTCTTCTGTAAATTCCTTCCCATCTTCCCTGGCATATCTAACTCTTATTTATTGTAAAAACTCAGCCAAAAATCATTTCTTCCCAGAAGACGTCTCTGGCTTTGATTGACTGGGTCAGGTATCTCTCTCTCTTTGTACCTGAAAATATTGACCTATTTGTCTGCTTGCAATCACTAGCCTGCAGGTTCCATGAATGCAGGGGTCATGTCTGTATTATTAATCACGCAACTCAAAATACCTAAAACTCTCTCTGGCACCCAGCAAGTGCTCAGTCTTTGTTGATTGAATACACGCACAATGAGTGTCCCTAGCAGAGGAAAACACACAGAGATAAATCTGACTGAAGATAGAATGCTTGGAATAAAACATTTTGCAAATGCTTCAGTGTCAAACTATCCTGACCTTGTCTAGAACTTGACTGCAAAACTATAAATGATCAAGATAATTAAATTAGAGAGAAGTCCATTAAATTTGTGGGAATTGTGTAAAAATATAAGAAAATAAAAATGTTTGAGAGAGAAAAAATCTAATCTAAAAGAGAGAGAGAAAAAAGAAAGGAAGGGAGAAAGAAAGGAAGAGAAAGAAAGAAAAAGAAAGAGAGGAAGAGAAGAAGAAAGAGAGAAAAAAGAGGGAAAGAAAGAGAGACGGTGAAATAATACCCCACCTCCTCAGGCTCACAGTCTAGTCATTTTGAATGGATAGGGGTTGTTACATATTCAGTGCAGTGTGTGTGAGTGTGTGCGTGTACATGAGAGTCACTATATATGTATACAGTGTACATGTGTGGTTATGTGTATGCATATTTTTCAGTGAAATTTTGTGATTAATCATTTGGGGGACAATCAGAATTCCATGTGCATTGGTATTCTTTCTTAAGTTATCCTTCCCCAAATCTCATGCTCATAGAAATAATATTGGCTCTTTTTTCAACATAACGTTTTGATTACTCTGGCTCCGGCAAGTCTGGGATTTCTCCTCTATCTGCACGCTTTTTGAGGAAAAAGCTTTTTGGTTATGACAGACCAATATATGCACCTGAAGCACTTTTGAATAATCTCAGTGTTAGAATATGTGCCAAGAAGGATACAGGAAGAGCTACAGAAGTCAGGATAGGACAGGGTGGAGAGAGCTGGAGTTATTAGGGAAGTCCTCATGGATTGTCAGCAGCTTTGGGGAATAATTTCAGTCAAACAGAAAAACTTGTAGAAAATGTTGGAGTAGGTAGGTAAAGTGGATGTGAATCATTTTTGGAAAGTTTGGCAAATACATTGCAAGGCCAGGGATAGCATTTTATGCATATAGAAGTGAGAGGGTACTGACCCTAAGAATATTTTTATTATAAACATATGGTAAAATCAATTTTTTTCAGTAGAACTCTAGGAATGTTAGCACATGTATGTATTCTTGTAACTATCACCACGATCAGGATACAGAACTGGACACCATTCCCAGTAACTCACTGAGATATCCTTTTGAACCCACCTCCTCTTCCCCACCACTAGCCCCTGGCTGCCCCTGATCTGTTAGTCACTAGAACCTTGTTCTTTCAAAAATATCACAGAAAAGAATTATACGCTATGAAACATTTGGAGGTTGACCTCTTTCAATCAGTATAATGCCTCCAAGAGAGTCATTGAACTAATGGATCAATAGCTCATTTCTTTCCATTGCTGAGTGTACATCATTGTATGGATATACATCAGTTTGTTTATGTATTCAGCTGTTCCAGGACAATGAAGCAGTTTCTAGTTTGGGAACATTATGAATAGAGCTACTATTAACTCATGTACAGGTTTTTGTATGAACACATGTTTTCATTTCTCTTAAGTAAATACCTAGGAGAGGAATTGCTGGGTCATCTGATAAGTGTATTTTAACTTTATAATAACTGCTAAGATGTTTTTCCAGAGTGGCTCAGCCATTTTGAATTACCAGCAGCAATGTATGAGAGTTTCCATCATTCTGTATCATTGCCAGCTATGTAGTATTATCTCATCATGGCTTTAATGCATTAACCCAATAGCTAACGATGTTGAACATATTTTCCTGTTTATTTGATATTGATATAGCCCCTTTGATGAAACATCTACTCAGATCATTTGCCCATTTTAAAATCAGGTGGCTTGTCTTCTGATCTGTGTTGAGTTCATATATATGTATATATATATATATATACATATATATATTCTGCATATATATATACATATATATTCTGCATATATATATATTGTGCATACAAGACCTTTGTCAAATCTGTGCTTTGCAAATATTTCCTTCTTGTACATAGTTGGTCTTTTCAATCTCTTCTTTTGTAAGCAAATGTTTTCAACTTTGAAGAAATCCAATTTCTAATAATTTTTTAATGAATCATGCATTTGGTGTAATGTCCTCAGTCTTTGACTAATACCAGCTTGAAAGGTTTTCGCCTACAAATTCATGAAAGTTTTTTTTCTCCTGCAATTTATTTTTCATTAAAATAGCATTGATTTACTCTATGTAACTTAACAGTATAGTTTCACACTTCTTTAGAAAAATGTTGCCATACCACACACACCATTAAAGCACTCTTTATTTACCATCATTCCTACTATAGTCTGCTTTTTAATATTTAGACCTATGTGCCAATTTGGGTTCATTTTTTAAACATATGAGATTATTGCTGAAGTTTATTATTTTTGCACTTAGATGCCCAATTATCCCGTTTATTAAAAAGACATTCCTGTTCTCCATTGCAATGCCATTGCATCTGAGTTGAAAAGTCCAAGAACAAGATACACTAATGCATAAGGGCAAGAAAAGAAGAATGTTTCAGGTTAAGCAGAGAAAGAACAAATTTACCTTCCTCCATTTTATTTTATTCATGTCTCCAATGGATTGGATGATGGCTATTCACCTTGGGGAGGGTCAATTCAAACACTAATCTCTTCTGAAAATACTTTCATGGACAGACACACCCAGAAATCATCTTCCCAGCTATATGAGTATCCTTTTGTCCAGTCAAGAATGTACTATGTCCATGTGAGCCGCACTGTACATTCCTGATCACACATCAAACTAAAAAGCTTCTGTACAGCAAAAGAGACAGTAACCAAGACATAAAGAAACCCAACCGAATGGGAGAAAATCTTTGCCCTCCATACAAGTGATAAGGTCTGATAACAAAAATCCACAAAGAACTCACATGACTTAAGAAAAACAAAGCAAAAAACCAATTAAAAAATGAAAGAACTGAAAAGACACTTCTCCAAAGAGGAAATATAAATGACCAATAAGCATATAAAAATGTTTAACATTTCTAATAATTAGGGAAATGCAAATCAACACCACAGTAAGTACCATCTCACATCACTAACAATGGCCAATGTCAAAAACAACAACAACAACAACCAAAAATCGCAACATCAAGTGTTGGTGTGGAGGTGGAGAGAAAAGAACACTCTTACTGCTGGTGGGATTGACCAGTGGAAGGCTATGGAAGGCTGTGTGGAGGATCCTCAATCTACTGAATGCAGAACTACCTTTTGATCCAGCAATCCCACTACTGGGAATTTACACAAAGAATACAAAACACTAATTCAAAAGGACACCTGTATTCAGATGTTTATTGCAGTACTATTTACAATTGCCAAGATATGGAAACAACCCCAGGACTGTCAGCCCCAGGACTGACAAATGGTTAAAAAAGATGCAGTGTATTTATACAATGAAATACTATTCTGCAATCAAAACTGACAAATATGAAGCATTTATGATAACCTAGAGGGAATTATATTAGCAGAAATTAGTCAGAAACAAAAAGACAAAAACTATATGATTTAACCCATAGATGGAATGTAGGAGTGACAGCAAAAGGCCAGAAAAAAACCAGGGTAAGCTAACAGTGGAGAGGGGGCAGGTGGTTGGGGAAGGGGTCAGGAGAGGAAGAGATTGGGGAAGGAAGGAGTATACAGTATGATTGAGATGAAGGCTTGTGTTTGCTTGATGGGGTGGACAGAGAACCCCAGGGAATGCAATGATATAACATATAGATAGATAGATAGATAGATAGATAGATAGATAGATAGATAGATACATACATACATACATACATACATACATACATACATACATTCACACATATGATGTAAACAACAAAATGATTAATAAACATAAATTAAATAAATCTAAAAAAGAATACTGTATGTATCCAATCCTTTTCCCCTTCCATGGAAAGTTATTTAATATCTGAATTTATATCTTATATCTGAATTTAATATCTGAATTTATATTTTATTCACCTTTAAATGCTCTGAACTTTCCTATCAGGAATTTAAACAGGAAATATATGTTGACTTAATTTGATACAGTGCCTTTAAAGCTTGTTTATATATCTTTACATTACTGGTATCTTTTATTCCATATCACAGTGTAAGAAAAGTATGTTCACTATTTTTCTACTTCCTGAAACCCCTTGTCACTATGCAGGGGTAGTTTCACTCTGTGTATTATTATAAATTAGTTTTGACTTGATTTGCATGATTAATACTGCTCACTAAGGGTTTCATATGAGGAAACATATGAGACCATTATAAGATAGGGTCATGAATCAGTGGGACCTGACAACACAGAAAAAGAATGTTGCCCAAAAGCACAAATGAACAAAAGTCTTAGACCTCTAAGGAAGTCATTCTTGCCTGTGGATTTCTTTGTCATTTCCCCTATATTCTTGTCTCCCTAGGCAACCTTCCTATGTTGAAGAACATAATTTACCCTCTTCACCTTGGTCAGATAGTATATAATATGTACAGGGCCCAAAAGTTCATGTGAAAAATCAACAACCCAGGGTGTACTTGGTTTCCATAGTTACATTGTATGTTAGAAACCACACTCCTATCCCACTATAAAACATGTTTCACTTAGCTGTTGTTTAACTTAACCTTTCCCATTCTTCCACTCTAGCAGCAGTTTATCAACAAATAACACTGTCAGAAAGTTTATTTTAATAATTAACTTGAATTTATTGCTATAAAAGTACTATATCTTTTCCCTTCATAGTCATTGGGAACTTTAAAACATTTGTGCATCATTACCACGTTGCTCCTGAATTATGGTTTAACTAGGCTGAGCTGAAGCTCTCATTATTTCCTCAATCCTACTCTCAACCCTTCAAATCACTCCTGTTTTTCTTTATATTCTCCATCAATCATAATCTTCTCTGGTGCATTCAGAGTCCCTGAGATTAAAACTCAGTATACTTTTATTGAGATATTAAATTTGACCTTAATTTTCTATCTGATGTAATAATCCATGGATACCTTCCATACCCTAAATTTCTTGCTGGTTAACAGGATAAAAGAATGTCTATTAAATGTTAGACTTGGGGGAATAAACTGCTGATATATCCATCTATCCCTTTTTCAATTCTGCTTTGTTCAGTGATTACACGATTTATATACATAGCTTAGAACAATTCTTAACTCTCATTCCTGAACAATAAAAACTGATGCACCTTGACTGAATCTTGACTGAATAACTCCAGTATGTGTCAATAGAACAACAAACACCTTCACCTTCAAGAAATGGGGACAGATACTTGACAGAAATTACCAATTCACCAGTATTCTTGGAACTCTACCAACTATGACTTTTCCAACTAAAAACACGTCCTTTATTGATCATTCAATTGATTTGTAACACTTCCCACTGTGACATTATTCCTTAATTTTGCATGGCTTGGCAGAAATTCTCACATTATTTGATACCAAATAATTGATAATTTAAAAATTACCATCAGAGATGATACAAAAGGGTCTGAATTCTGTAACAGTAACTATAGTCACTAGTTTAGAGCCTCAGTTTGTTTCCCTTGGAATTTGTCTATTTCTAAATAGTCTGACCAGAAAGTTAAAACACAAAGAAAATCTTTTCTCTGTGGTGTTTTGTACTTACTACAGATAAATGCTCATTTTAAATGTCTTAGTTGAATAGGGCTACCCAGCCAACAGTGGAATGCAATCTAAACACTTCAAGGAAAATAAAATCCCAGTATGACCAGCTTGCTATTTGAGACTGTGAGAACTTAGATTGTGCCAATTGTGACATTCTTACTAATCCTTACCACATACCTGACATCAGAATAAGTCATTCAGAGAGTTGAGCCAACACCATGATTTTCTCTAAACATTTCCTCCAAGCATCCTTAAGTGGAAGTTTAAATTTCATATCTTCAGACTAAAATGAAATTCCTTAAATCTTTCCTTGCATGACTTGTTTTGAAACAGAATAAGCTTTCTTCTGATTGACCAAAATAATTATGTGTGCATGTAGTTTCCAAGATTTAAATTGGGAATAAATCTTAACAGGATAAAAAGTCTGGCATTGTTCTTTGCTGGGTCTGAAAAAGTGAGTGTGATTGGGGGAGGGAGTAGAATGTGTTTTTTAAATAATTTAAAAGAAATATGTGTTTTGGGCACCAAATGCCCCACCACTTCCTGAATACTCCCACTATTACCAATCCCAAATCACAAAAGCTTGGGTAACATCTGAGTTTCCCTGTCCCTGTACTAGGGGGACATTTTATTGTCTTCATGCTTAAAAGTCATTCCTAGATATTTCCTATATTTTCTTTGAAATTTTTTTCTTGTGATTCCCTTTTTTTATAAATTTTTGGTATCCAGTGCTTCTTTTGCTATTATGATGTAAGGTGAGAATGTGATTTATTCTTTATTCCTAAGTAGTCCATTTTGACACCTTGCTATCCATAATTAAATGGTATTTTTAATTTGCAGGTACCAATGTTATAAAAAATAAATAGCTGAATAATCATATATCCAAGTGATCTACTAATATACACTAACTAAACTAAACAATTACTTATTGGCACAAGGATGGCTGAAGAAATGATCATTTAAGTCTCTTATAGAGCATAAAATGCAGCTTACTGTGAACAAGTTTGTAAAATAATGAAGTTATAATCCTCCTCTTTTCTTTATTAAATATACTTCTCATCTCATCACTTACTCATGTATCTACCACCCTGTCATCCATCCTCTGCTTTCCAGTAGTCTAAAACTCTTCTCCAGACTCCATTTTCATCTAAAAACTTTGTTTCTTGTTAAAATTCTCCAAGGGAGGTTCACTTCATGATACTCTAACCCTTCTCTAACAGAAAGGAAAGAGATGGCTTTGGAATCAGACAAACCCAGATTCATATCTTGGCTTGATTACGTAATTCCTGTTGCCTGTGGATCTATTAATCACCAATTTAAATCTCACTTTGACTATGGAGAGATCTCTGAGACATAAGGAAAATAGCACAGTTCTAGAACAGAAGACCTTGATTGATTATCATCTGTTGATTTTGCTTAATCCATACACTGTGGACTCCTAAGATATATTAACAACAAATTAGAGGATAAAGGCATTATTAGTGTGAGATCCTGTACTTGGAGATAAACGTAGCTTGGGATTATTAATCTTTAGAGAGAAGGTGAATGTATTTTCATAGAAGAATATTTACATTATGTTTAATCAAATTGTCAAAATTTATGTATGATAATAAGAATGTGATTGAATCTTTGGATACACAAAGACATGAGTTCATTCATGTGTATTTACTGCTATCATTGCTTTTTTTCCTGTAGCTACTAACATTAATCCTTTTTCTAATAAAGTGGGAACACAGTTTAATAGAATCATGGGTAAAGATGCATTGTTCCTTTAGTTGAAGATAAACAAATAATATAGTTTAGGTCATGTTTACCTAAACTTTGTAGAATTTGAATCTTGAACATATTGACCAAGGCTAAAAGCTGAGTAGTACATATTCAGCAGCCTGGATGCTAGAAAAGTTGTTCCTCTTGTCCTGCCCCCTGAAAGTCTATAGCTACTCTGGTTTCTGCTCATCCTCAGTCTGAATCTACAACTTTTCCTTGAATTCACAGTACACACTAGATTTTTCTAAGAAGCCCACTTTTTTAAAATCCCCTCATGATATCTGGCATTCATTTCTGCAATTTACAATAAAAAATAACTTAAACTTAAAAATTTATGTTAAAAAATGGGAGCTTCAGAAGCTAAATAACTTGTACAAGTTTTCACAGCTAAGTGTGTGGCAGCTCCAGGATATGAACCCAGACAGTTTAATTTTAACTAGCCTTCTTTAGCGCCTGGTTCTTGCCACACATGCCATTGTTCTTTTATCTCCTAAGAACATTGGGCTGGAAAGAGGTCTGTTTATCCTTCAAGATAGTATGCTGGTGCCAGGGGTAGAAAAACAGTAACATAAACAGCAAACAAGGAAGGAAATTACACTCCAGAAAATTTGCTCTTAAGTAGTCTTTCTTCTGTTTGGTTACATCTTATTTTTATAGCTATCCAGTGTTTCCCATGTCCTTTGAATTTGAATTTATTCTTGATTTGTTTTTTATTTTTAATTTTCCTTTATATATATTATTTTGCATCACTGTATTCTGTGGAGTTCTCTCCCACCATGTCACCCATGCACCATCATTTTGATCTTATGTTTTCCTGCCTTCCCCTCCCTCCCCTTATTTAATTTTCTCCCTGTATTTGTTTTTTAAAATAATTGAATTTTTAATATTGATTGCACATATATATGCATATTTGTGTATATATATTTTTTTACATTCTCCCACCACCTTGTCACCCATGAACCATATTTGATTTTCTGTGCCCATCCATCCCCCATTTATACTCTCCTCTCCCTCTCTTGTTTTATGCTTCAGTTCTGCTGACAGTTTTAATTTTTCTTGCCATTTGTTTGTTTTCTCTATATCTCCCATATAAGTGAGACCACCCAGTATTTCTCTTTCTTTCTGGCTTATTTACGCTAGCATGACTCCTTCTAGCTACACCCATGTTGCTGTGAATGACATGTTTGTCTCTTTTGATTGATCAATATTCCATTGCATATATATACCACAACTTTCTGAACCATTTGTCTGTTTGGGGTATTTGGTTGTTTTCACATCCTGGCTATTGTAAATAGTATTGCAATAAGCATTTGAATACAGGTGTCCTTTTGAATTAGTGTTTTGAATCCTTGGGATAGATTCCCAGAAGTGGGATTGCTGGATTGAATGGTAGTTCCATTTTCAGTATTTTAAGGGTCCTCCTCATAGCCTTCCATAATGGTTGGAGCAGTTTGCATTCCCACCAGCAGTGTAAAAGTGTTCCTTTCTCTCCACATTCACAACATATGCTTGATTTTCAGCCACAATGGTTCTTTCTCTTTGCTTTAGTTGTTTCTGAAGCATGAAGTAAGAAGTCATACAATCAAGTAAATTCAGTAACTACAGCTCTTCACTTCCACACCTATCAATGAAAAAGAAAAAAAAAGACTACCTCTTATCTGAACCATACCTGCATATGCCTTCTGTCTTGTAAGTGATGCATCATTCAACAATTACTGAAAACTGACCGAATGCTGACCATCTTGCTGTTCAACAATTGCCATTTACTTTTGCAGGGATACACGTTTTTAAAATCTTTCATATTTATTTGTTTTTAAACAATATAGCATTTCTCCCCTCAGATGTGGTTACCATAGTTTCCCCACCATTAAAACACCCATCGCCTTCCATCGTCATCTATTATACTCTTCTTCTCACCCTGAACTGCCTCTTCCACCTCCCATTTCCTTCCTGGATGCCTCAGCTCTATCACCAACTTTCAAGAGTTGGTATTAAAGCTTGTGTTTATCTAATCCTTTGTTTAATTTCTCTATATTCTACATATAACTGAAACTATCTGATATTTATTTTTCTCCTTCTGGCTCACTTCACTTGCAAAATTCCTTCTATTCCATCTTTTTTTCTACAAATGACATGGATTTATCTTTTTGATTGCTAAATAGTATTCCATCGAGTGTGTGTGTGTGTGTGTGTGTGTGTGTGTGTGTGTATATATATATATATATAAATAAAATCACATCTTCTTGATCCACTTATCTATTCTGAGGTAGTAGGTTTTTTTCCATATCTTGGCTATTGTGAATATTGCTGTTATAGGAGAAGTTTCCTTTCAAATTAATATCTTTTGTGATTTTTGAATAGATAGCAACACTGGGTTATATAGTAGATATATTTTCAACCTTTTTAGGAATATCCACACTGATTTACACAGGGACTGGACCATTCTACATTCCCATCAACAGTGTAGGAGGATTCCTTTTACTCCACAACTTTGCTAACACTTGTTGATATTTGTACACCATAATCTGCTATCAAAGATCTACAAAGATCTCATGCAATTCAACAAAAATAAAAAGTAACCCAATCAAAAATGGGAAGAACTAAACAGGCATTTCTTCAAAGAAGACATGTACAAAATACATGAAAAAAAAATCATCACCATCAGGTAAATCTTCATTATCATCAGGTAAATGCTGATCAATACTTTCACTTGTCTACAACAGCTCTCTACTGAATGCTTTCCTAAAGTTCAAGTTCTTCTAGCTTTAAAACAAAAATAAGTAAATAAATACAATCCCCTTCAATTTAATGTTCTTCTCTAGCAAGTGACCTTTCTCTTTTTTCCTCTTCTCAACATTTTAATACTGGATGCTTACTTGATTTGTAATTGATTCTTCTGTGTGGTTTGAGGTAGGACTCTAGTTTCATTTCTCTAATATGAATTATGACTGTTTCAGTTTCATATATTAAATATGTTTTCCTCTCTCAAGTAATTTCTCATGCCAGCTCTATTATATGTCAAAATTTCATGTATGGGTATCCTGTTTTGTGAAGTAATTTGTTCTATCAGCCAAAAAGTCCAGCCCTACACCATGCCCTTCAAATTTTAAATTAACTCTCTAGTTTTTGTATTTGAAACATGTCTTCTCTCCCTTTCTTTGTTTTCTGAAACCAGTTGATTATTTTTTGATCTATCAGCATTATTCTGATGAAATTTTTGCCACTGCTCATTCCTAAGTCCTTAGGAAAATTTTTTAGACATTAGCCCTCTTCCACCAAACACCGAGTTATGAGCATTTTTAAATATACAGAAGAGTTTGAAAAAATATTCATCTCATTTATCAGACATCAGATGAAGTGATTGCTAACATTTTGCTATTGCAAAGTAAACTTCAGAAAATACAATGTGATACATCTCTTAAAAATAAGAGCATATTCTTATTACCAAAAATGTTACTGTCCTAGAGAAAAATAACCAAAATTTCCTAATATAACATGAGCCCTCATTTACATATCCTCCAATTATCAACCAGATATCTTTAGTTGTTTATTTTTTTCTGAAAAGAACAATTGAAGTATACTCTTAATATTTATATATCATTATAGTCTCTTAATTGAGAACAGTTGTAATAGCTTTTTATTTTTAATAGCAGTGAATTTTAGAAGAGACTTGGAGAACTCCTACAACCTGAATTTTCCTGACTGATTGCTTCCATCTGCATGCTGATTATCTTACTTCTTTTATCTCTTATACTCCCATAAACTTGAAATTTCATTTAAAGAAATAATTAGCTTCAGGTTAAACTTGCTCATAAGAATAGTTATAGCTAATGCTGTGCACTTTATGCTACATCATGTGGTACATAAAATTAAATTGTTCTACTATTGGTGTTGCCAATAAGATGGTAAGAATAAAATCTTTTCAATGCAAGACTATCCGTCCAATTTCAAAGTTAAATATGGGGAGATTGTTTCCCTCATGTGACCGTGCCATTCTATTTTCAGAATTATGAGGTGTAATTGATAAACAAAATTATATTTAAAGTGTACAGTAGAATATATACTTGTAAGAGGATTCCCAACATCATGTCTCTTAACACATTCCTCATATTGCATATTTACTATTTTCTTGTGAAGAAGACACAAATTTCAATTAAGCAACACAATGTTATAAATTGTAGTTACTGTGTTATATATGTGATCTTCAGATCTTATTTACTTTATTTATAACTGAAAGTTTGTTCACTTTTATTCGTTTATCCCTAGCTTCCCTACCCCAGATTGTGACAACCACCATTCTACTCTCTGTTTAAGTTATACTTCTTGCTTTGGTTATAAAAGTGATGTTGTACAGTATTTTTCTCTGTCTGCATTATTTTACTAATCATAACACCCTCCAGGTTCATCCATATTGTCACAAATACCAAGATTTCCTGAAATGTGTATTATTCCATTGAAGTGTCTATTATTTCATTATTCCATACAGCATTTTCTTTAGTTTTTAATTTGTCAACAGCAGATTGTTTCCATATTTGGCTATTATTAATAATATTGCAAAAAATATGGGAATACAACATCTCTTCAAAATAGTGATTTAATTTCCTTTGAATAGATACCTTGAAGTGGGATTCCTAGATCATGTGATCGTTTGAGTTTTAATTTCTTGAGAAGACTTTATAATGCTTTCTATAGTGGTTGTGTATGGGGGTTATCTTTTTTCTACATACTTGTCCACACTTGTCATCTAATTTTTTGGTAGTAAATATTCTAATAGATAGGAGGTAATGTCTAATTGTGATTTTGCTTTGCATTTCTGTTATGACTAGTACTATTAAACAACTTTTATGTACCTGTTACATGTTTTCTTTGGAAAAATATTCAGATCTTCTATCCATTTTAAAATTAGATTGTCTTTTTTATTGCTGTGTTTTATATTATTTTCCTGTATTTTGAATATTAATCCCTTATGAGATAAATGGTTTGTATATATTTTCTTCCATTCTGTTACCTTTTCATTTTGTTCATGCTTCTTTTGTTGTAAGAGAGTTTAAATTTTGATATAGTCCCACTTATTATAATAGCTTTTAGTATTAAATCCAAAATTTCACTGCCAAGATAAATGTTAAGGTTACTCTCTATGTTGTCTGCTAGAATTTTCAGTTTTAGAATTAATGTTCAAGTTTTTAATCAGTTTTAAATTGGCTTTTTTGTTTGATATGAGATAGTGACCTAGTTTCAATCTTTCACATGTGACACTTCACTTTTCCCAGCACAATTTGTTAAGGAAATTATCCCTTCAATTATATAATTTGGAGCCCCGTCTGCCAGCGGGTGGAGGCGGCAGCCCGCGGCCCAGGCTGGGTCCTGGCGTTCGAAGCTCCCTTGCCAGCGGGGAGCGAGGGGCGTCGGGCCTCCTGGGTAAGTTTCCCCGTGGGGGAACGGGGTGGGGGGCTAATCCCCACCCGCCAGTAAGTGGCCGCGGCCACCTACAAGCCGGACTGGGTGGCACCGTGAAGCCCCCAGCCCCTGGAAACCGGGGCGCATG
>PVHY01003732.1:0-34526 GCA_004024945.1 Uropsilus gracilis
AAAAAAAAATCTGAACTACTCTCAACTAGTGAGCCACCCTTGTGAATAGAAAAGTAAGAGAAGCAGTGTCCTCCTGGGTGAAGTCATGCATCCCTGGGGGCCTGCAGACCAGGCTGACCAGATCTCCAGGAATAGCCTTGGGGCAGGTGGCCCATCAGAGCTTCAGAAAAGAAAACAAAAAGACCAATGGGTCAGTCATTAACCAACAACTGGCAATGAGAAGGAACTGGAGTGACCAAAACAGGGGGCGGGGGCAGAGGAGGGGAGGAAGAAGGACCATGCTGACAAACAGGAGCTATGTATGCAAACAATGAAACAAAATGGTGAAAATTAAAAAAAATAAAAATAAAAAAATAAATTAATATAAGAAAAGTAAGAGAGAACATATGGTTCTTGGTTCTGCTTTCAGTCTCTTTTTAAATAAGGTTATGCTGCTAAGCACCAACAGTCACCATTTCTCGCTGTTTCCAATTACCAAAAGGAACTGACTAAGAATCAGTCACAATTTTAATTTTTGATAGTCATTTACCTATGCCAATAACTGGAGCAGTTTTATTTTAGATAGTGAAGTAGCTCCTGAAGAACAGGTCCCTTCCTCCTATCCTTCCCCACCCCTGCTCCATCCTGTCAGAAGTATGCATTTCTCCTAAATTCTGAGGTCCTGCAGAAGCTGCTGGTCCACTGAATATGCTTTGTTTAAAAAGACTCTGTGGCCCAAAGACAGATATATATCATCTAGCAGAAAGAACCACAATGAAAAGTGTAGGGAATAGGATGGTTACAATTCTTTCTTAAAAATCTGGTTCAGAACAAAAAGGAATGGATTGGGAAATTTATCATGTAGAAATGATTACTAGGATTTGAAGATGTCTTTGACTCCTTGATGAAGTTATTTTTATTTATTGTATAACATTGGTTTACAATGTATGTGATTAAGCAGTGATCATATCTCCTCAGAATCATGTCCACACATCACACCCACCACCAACGCATCCACAGTCTTCCACCATAATTAATTTCTGAACTTCAGAAATAAAAACAAAGAGCCCAATGGGCCAATCATCAACCAACAACTAGCAATAAGAAAGGAACTGGAGTGATGGGGGGTGGGAGTGGGGTGGGGGGACGGGACACCAGAGGAAGGACAGGGGAAAGGACCTCCACATTATGACCCCCAGCCCCACTTTTTTCCCCATTCCCTCCTTGTAGACTGAACTCCACAGTTTTGTATGATTTGCTGTTGGTTTGGTTTTATCTGATTCTTAGTTTTCCCCCCTCTATATTCCACAGTTAAATGAAACTATCTAGCATTTGTCTAGAAATACTAGAAGTATTCCTTCTGATTTACTTCCCTTAGTATTATCCACTCCAGTCTCCCATATTGTTGAATGTGGCAAGAGTTCTCCTTATGAAGTTTTAACTTGTTAAAAAAAAAATAAGCTTCTAAGTTTATTCTTCTTCAGAGTTACTATTCTTGCCTAATCTTGTGCTCTATATTTTTGATTTAGAGACATTAAAATACTAAAATAGTAATGAAGAAATGCCCAGAGAAATAAAGTAGTTTTAATAATGGCTTTAATGTGCTTAATTATTTTCTAAACTAAATTCAGATGTTATAGATGTTTCACTTGTCAGTATAACAAATTTTAACAAGTACAGCAGAGATCCTTTGACTAGTGTTTTACAATGTGAAAGTGTGAAGTTGATGAAATGCAATTTATATGTTTATTTTTATTTCCACTATAACTAACTCATCTCTTAGACTGGCATGCCATCCCGTGTGTTTAAATAATTTTTGGAAATCTAATAAATCATCCTATTAATAAGGTGAAGTTTTAAGTCTTAAGTTCTATTAAGTGCTCTATATTGTATTTGTAAGATTTCAACTTTAAATAGAGTTTAAATCAATTTTTCTCTCACATATTTAAATTAAATTAAAGACTGCTCTCTTATAATAGGCATATTCTTTTGGTTATCACATTTATAGGATGTCACCTTCATCTTCATGTACCAATATTGAGTTCTGCAGATCATGGTAGATTCCATGGAACTACCATGGATGGAAGAGGCAGGAGACAGAGGCAAATGGCAATGCCAGCTGTCTCTTAGTTCCCAGAAGTCATCATATTCCATTTCCACTTATTTCCTTTGGCCAGAGCTTAGTCTTGTGGTCTCACCAAACTGCCAGGGGCCCAGTAAAAATACATTTTGGTGGGAAGGGGATCATGAATAGTCAGAGACAAAAGCAATCTGAACTACATTTTAAGGCAAAATTCCAGTCATGTCTCCCCGTGAGTGCTTCCCCAGATCCTCACCACCACTAGGCATGACTATTGTTTTCAACTTGTTTGATGGGGAAAAAAAGGATGACTTGTTTTACTTTGCATTTCCTTAATTAGTAGTGATAATATTCTCTTCACAAATATGTGTTTATTGACCAGTTATGTTTGGATTTTAAAGATAGGAACAGGCTGTGGGATAAAGTGTGACTGTTTTCTTTTTCGTAGAGCCACAGACATGCTGATTAGAAGCAACAGGTGGCAGTGGAGAAAAACAGGCTAATTTTGTGGTTAGTAAAGGAGACAGTTTGGGACTGAGACTTAAAAACAAAGCCTAGTCAAATCCACAGACTCCTTCAGAGTCCTTGGCCTGCATCAACATTAATTTTTCTCTTCATTCCCAAGTTCTGCAGGTCTCTCCCCTCCAAAGACTTCAATTGTCTTTATTTCCAATGGCGGTTTGGTGTTAGGAGTCACATTTGGAATGAAGAAGAAAATGAGACCAAAGAGATTGATCTGTGAGGCTAGCCCACAGAACAGGGATCCTGAGAAGCATGCCCAGGTCCAACTTTAATGAAGCTGTGAAGCCCCTTATCTACCCCAGCAAGGAAATATTGCAATGATGTAATGAGGAAGTAGCAAAGCGTACCTAACATGAAGCAGGGAGGATTCAGAGATGCGTGATAACAGGAAAATTTACCTGTGGGGGCAACAGTCATTACTAATAGGTCATATGTCTCTTGGGACATTCCAAAGATGTTAGGGAGCTGGGTTACACGTGAGAGATGTGCTGTTGCCCACCCTCTAGTGTGCCTGAGGGGGCTAGAGAGATAGGAGGTGTTCCTTTTATCTAAAGTTTCATCTCTCTCCCTGTTTCCACATCCCCACAGTTTGGAGTCAAGGCAACTTCTTCTTCCACAGCCTGCTACTCTGAGCATCATGAAGAAAAGAATAATTTCTGACCCCTTGGCAGTGAGGTCAGCTCTTGGTAGCCCAAAATGTAGATGTGCTGATGTGCAAAAAAAAGTGTTGAGGCCCACATTCATAATCCTAATCCTATAGCTTTGAATTCAATGTCTTCTGAGACTACCCTAGGAACCTAACCATTATTTATAACTTTAGAAATCCAGGAAAATGTTTGGAAGTACACACAGCTGATTTCCATACACATCGTTGAAACCCTTTCTAAATGGAGAATGACTGTAGATTTGGTTCCTTAAGGTCAGGAAAAACTTATAGGAACTAAAGCAACCGAATGAGAAGTTAGTCTTTCTCCCTACATAGGAAACACTGGTTGATCCGAAAACAGGACCATCCATACATTCTCACTGCATTGTCTTTGGTTCATGTTGGCTGATGGCAGAGAATGTAGATCATTGTGAAACAAGGCTACTTGCAGCACAATCGTGAGTGGGCAAAAAGGATCACCAGGAGTTCCATTCTCCGGTGAAGCTTCTGTTCTTTTGTGCCAGTCTCCTGATAGAAGCTGTTCAATGGTCCTGATGAATGTTTCCTTTGTGGTTGACTTAACTGTGCTATCTGTGTATTTATATATTAATTTAATTTTTTTGGATGGAAGAAGTCAAATGCTAGCTCCTAATTAAAGCTATATGAGGGGCAATGCACTCAGTGTGCCCTGCAATGGAGACTAGAAAGAAAATTGGGCATCTAGTCCCTTGCTCTGTGGCCTTGTAAGTCAGCTCTGGTGGTAAAAGATCAGTTCCCATGGATGTGTCCTGCCTATCTTTGGCATTTGTTTAGAGAACTTTGCAACATCAGTTACAAGACTTAACTTCCCTATGCTGAACTGCATCTGATTTCCTGTTATTAGCAGGGAGGAGTGTGACAATTGATTACCATAGCAGTGAATGAATATTCACAGCTGATTTTGAACTTGGCCAGTTTTATGTAAAACTAAATTGTCCGTAGGCAAATAAGAAGCTAGACTGTGGTTGGTGTTTATACAGAAAATAATTCCCACAGATGAACTTCACTCTTGCTTAAGTGTCATGCTTCAGTAAGCAATGGATTTAAAACTCAAAGTTTGGGTTAAAGGGTCAGACTCTTGCAGCTCCTGCCTCTGGACAGTTTTCCTTCCAGGAGACAGACATGCTACACAGGTAACATTTTAGGGAGCTACATTAGTGTATTGTCATATAGCCAAACATTCCTTATCATTCATTTCCTTTTGGATTGCAGTGTTATGTTAAATTAGATTGGAATTAACAAAAAGTTTCCCTTTGGGGAGAGAGAAGATACTATCTCTTCGAAGCAATTAACTGCAATATTATATTTAGAAGGATTCTGAGGCCATGTCTTTCCTGAGACAGTGGAGTCATTCCTTAGTGACTCTGCCTTGGTCATTGGATAGCCTGGCTATCCCACCTGCCATTTCTAGGTTAAGCTTTCTCTAGCATCCTGTGACATTTGGGACTTCTTGAGTCATGCAGATATCAGTTGAGGTCCCTGAGTTATGCCATATCTGGTTCTAACTCCTGTTATACCTAACTGGGTAGCCGTATGTTCCTGTAATATCCCCCAGGAAAATGTGCTTCTCTTGGTAGCTGGAATATTGACTGTCCTAACTCAGGATTAGATTATTAGTAATTCTGTTTACAGACTAGGAAAAAATTTTCAGTGGCCACATTTTACATTTTGTCATTGAAATGTGTCAAATCATATGCAGGTCTGATGGGAGGCGCAAATTGACTTAATGGGCAAGACTTTGGGGGAAGAGCCATATGAAGATACTCATTCCCACCACTAGGTGAACTTTGGAAGGACACTTAAAAAAAAAATCCAGATTCTGTGGCATTTTGGTCTTGTGCTGATGAAATGTTTTCAACTCGGGTTTTTCAGGCTAAGAGCTGGTGTGCTGGGCAAGATATCTTATTTTAAGCTGTTAGGAAGATTCAGCCTTTGGTGGAGGGCTGTTTATGGACAAACTAGACTTCTCTGGGGGTATTTAAGGGAGATCAGTGAGAGCTTAGGGGCAGAGGAGCTGAGCTCTGAAATAGTGGGCAGTCAGAGCTTTTGGCTCTGGATTTGTTTGACTCTCACAGCTTGTTTAATAGTAAAGTTGTGATCTTGTCAAATATTTCCAAACGAACTTAGTGTGTAGGCTCTTAAGCAGATCCTTTTCAGTACAGAAAAAAATAGGACAGTCCTGTTATATTAGCCAAAGAAACCCCGAACTGACAGCAATCAGGTGGTACATGTTCCTAAGTCTACCTACCCATGATGCCCTTTCTTCCACTGGCAATGAATTTTTTCCTGTTTCCATAGGGACCCTGTATTCTGTTGCTATGGAGCCCAACTTTGTTCAGAGGAACCTACTAGTAAATACTGGGAAAAGCCCTTTGTCCACATACTGCACCAGCAGAAATTTTTATTTTCCCACACATCTTTTAGAACCTAAACATCTGTTTTCCAGTTTTGGTTATTAATCTCTGGTAGTTGTAAAAACAGGACATCTGATAAACATTGCAGGAAACCTGAATGACTGCTAACATTTGTTTACTACTTAGCATTTTATAAATAGAAACTATTAATTTGACAATTAAAACACCCACTATGAATTCAAGATGCCCTCAATCTAAGCAGATGGAAATCATGTCTGCTGTTTGCCTTAAGAATTCCGTGGAGACAAGGCAAAGGGAAACAGTGCAAAATCCTTTCCTTATCTCTAGAAAATAAATTCCTGCAATCACAGTCTTTGCAGGGCAGGTAGAATTTTTATAGTTCTAATAACTTATGCAGTCTCCTTGCAGGCATAGTTAGTAGCTAATATAAAAGCTCAGAACTGAAAAGCAATTTTTATAGTACTATAGTTCAAATCTTTTTAAAGCAAAGTAATTTAACAGTAATGAGAAAAACATATTTTGATCTAAGTGACCATCCACAAGATTTTGACATGACTAGGTGGATACAGAACTTGCATATTTTTGAGTCTGGAATACTAACTGTCAGCACTTTTACAGATAATCCAGTGGTAACCTAGTATATCCCTTTGGGCCACACACAGAGATGCTGAGAGGAGAGGGAGAGAGTGCACTAATAGAATTGATGTTTCATTAACACTCTCCTTTTCTTAAGCTGCATTCAGATCCCCAGCTCCAAGTGCATTTTTTTTCATGACAAGTAATTCTTTAAAATGCTTGGGAGAAATCAAGTAGTGTTCCAAGAAAACCACCATATAGAAAAGCAGTGTTTTTTATGTCACAGAGAGCTCTGTGAAGGTGCTTTTGGCTCTCTGGTCTGTTGGACACACTGAAGGGGCAAAGGCTAGACTAAAGATGGATAGTCAGGAGTCCTTTACCAATTTGGGCTCTTTAATGGGGCTGTACAAGTTTTAGGATTAATTGTTTTATTTCTGTGAAAAATATCTTTGAATTTTGACAGAGATTGCATTGAATCTGTAGATTGCTTTGGGCAATATAATATTCTCTTAATATTAATATGGGAAATAAGGAGTACAGTGGTTTCCATTCACTTGTATTTTTATCATTTTCTTTAATGGTTTTATAAATTTCTTGGTATATCTTTTTTGCCTCCTTGCTTAAATTTATTCCTAAGTATTACTATTTTTGTAATGCTATTGTGAATGGAATGGCTTACTTTGTTTTCAAATAATTGTTTTTAGTATAGAGAAATGAATTTCTCTATGTTGATTTTGTATCCTGCACCTTTATGGATTTTTTTTTTGGCTTAGTTATATGTTCTTTGGTGTAGTCTTTCTAATTTTTTATATATATATATATATAAACTCATCCCCATACCATTTTCAAACAGAGATAGTTTATTTCTTTCCAATTTTAATGACCTTTATTTTTTTTCTTGCCCGATTGCTCTGGTTAGGACCTGCAGCATGTTGAGTAGAAATGATAAAAATACATATCTTTATCTTGCCTCTGATTTTGAAGGAAATGTTTTCAATCCTTCATCATTGACTATGAAATTATCTGTAGAATGTCATAACGGTCTTTATTATGTTGAAGTCTATTCCTTCTATTCTAAATTTTTCAAGAATTTTTTTAACATGAATGGACACTCTTTTTCCAAATGCTTCTTCTGTATTTATCGAATTGATCACATAATTTTATCTTACATTTTATTAATGTAGTTTATTAATTTATATCACAAATTAATTAATCAAATCATTTTACTAATATGTCCAGAATTGTTGATATGTATATGTTTAAGCACCCTTGCATCCAAAGGATAATTCATAATTGCTCATACTGTTTATTATGTTTTAATATATTACTGAATTAAGTTTACAAGCATTTTATTGAGAATTTTTGTATCTATATTTATTATTGTATCTATATTTACTGGTTTGTAATGTGCTTTTCCTGTGGTGTCTTTATCTATCTTTGTTAAGGAAATGCTGGCCTCATAATGCTGGCCTGGGTTGTTGTAGTCTCAATTTCTTGAAGAGTTTGAGAAAGATTAGCTTTAATTCTTTTCAAATATTTGAAAAATTCACTAAAGAAAGCATCTTTTGCTGGACATTTTATTTGGTAGAAAGTTTTTTTTTTTCTTTGCTCTTTATCAGTGTGTTCAGATATTCTGTGTCTTCTTGATGTTGTCCTGGCAGGTTATATGGAATGGATTTTTCTTCCTTCCAGATTGTTCTAATTTGTTGGCATCTAAATATTGCTAATAATGTCTTCTCACCTTTTGGTAGTTTTGGTGTAAATCTGGTATTAATTGTGATGTGTTCGCTTTCATTTCTGCCTTTTATGTATGACTGCTCTCTTTTTTCCATATTAGTCCAGCTGAAGGTTTGTCAGTTTTGTCATCCCTTTCACAAAATCAATTCTTAGCTTCATTTCTGTTTTCTATTTCTATTTCACAAAATCAGTTCTCAGCTTCATTTCTGTTTTCTGTTTCTCTTTCATTTCTGTAGTTGGTTTCTATTTATCCCTTTCTGCTTTGACATTTGTCCGTCCTTCACCTAACTTTTGACATCGTATGTTCTCCTTTCCCTAGTTGCATGATGTGTAGAGTAAAATTGTTTGAGATATTTATCTTTTTTAACATAAGCATTTATCACTGCAAACTTTCCTCTTAGACTGTTTCTTGTTATATTCCATACATTTTGTTATATGTTGTTTCCATTTTCATATCAAACGACAAATCATCTATTTTTTGTTTCCCTTTTGACTTCTTTCATTAATTTAGTATTCAGGAGTGTTGTTGAATTTCCAAGCTTTTGACTTTTCTGGTTTTCCTTAGTCATTTCTAGTTGCATACCATTGTATTTAGGAAAGATACTTAATATGTTTTCAATTTTTAAAAATTTTCTGAGACTTGTGTGATTACATATCAAATGATATGTGCTGGAGAATGTTTTGTGCGTACTTGAGAAGAATGTGTATTCTGCTGCTTTCGGAGGAGGAAATGTTCTATATATGTCTGTTAGGTCCATTTGGTCTAAAGTATATTTCCATTGTAGTGCTTTATTGATTTTCTGTGTTGATGATCTATCCTTTTGTGATATGGATGTTGAGATCATCTGCTATTATTGTATTATTATCTATTTCTCCCTTCAGATATGTTAATATGTGTTTTTTTCTCCTGATGGCTTTTTCTATTAATCACTTTGTTTATATATATATATATGAACATATATATATACATATATATATATAATTATATTACATCATCGCATTCTCCAGGGTTTTGCCTCCACCTTATTACCTATGAACCTTCATCTTGATCTTGTGCACTCCTCCCTTCTCTGAATTCTCACTCCATCTACTGCCTCCCCTTCCCTAGCTGCTTGCCCCAGATATGTTAATATTTGTTTAATATGTTGTGGGTGCTCCAATGTTGAACACACATATACTTACAATTTTTATATCTTGTTGATGTATTTACCTCTTCATCATTTTTTTCATGACCATCTTTGTCTCTTGTTGCTGTTTAGTTTTTGTCAATTTTGTCTGATTTAGGTTTAGTTATCTATGATTTTTTGTTTTCTATTTGCATTCCTTCACTTGGAGCCTATGGATAACCTTAAAGCTGAAGTGATTCTTATTTAGGCAACCTATAGTTGTGTCTTGTTTTCTTATCTATTCAGTTATTCTCTACCTTTTTATTATAGAATTTAATGAATTCACACATAGAAGAAATTCTAATAGGTAGGACTTAAATAATGTCACCTGATTTCCTGCTGTTTTGCAGTTCTGTTTTTTCTATTGTGTATATATTTAATATATATAACATCTATTTATTATTTTATTATACAAGATTTGTTTACATTTCTTTTTTTCTTGTCTTTTGGGTGTTCTTCCCCCTCCCCTTCCCTTTGTCCCCCACTCTGGTCACTCCATCTCTTCTTTCATTGCCAGTTGATCAATTTTTAGCCTATTGATTCTTACCTTTCTTTCCTGGAGCAATGTCCTTTTGCCAGATGTAGATATGTTTTCCTGGGACACAGCTGCCTGTGCTTAGTTTTCCAGGTGTATCTTTGTTGCAGGTAGCCAGTTCATGCATGTTTGTATACTTCCAGTGCCTCCACATTCTTACTGGTCGTCTTCTGTGACCCACTGTCTGATATATTTTGCTTTTTCTTTGCTTTATAGTTCAGTTGCTGAAATACACTGGGAGCGTTTCTCCCAGCAGAGTGCAGTTCTCATTTTTCTTTCACTTGCTGTTGCTTCCTTCTTTAAGGAGTTGGTATTTTCTGTAGCTGTTTGCTTTGATTTCCTTTTTTATCCTTTGTGTATTCACTATGACTTGTTTGCTTTGTGGATGCCATGAGGCTTACATCAAACATCATATACACGTACTATATCTGATATTGACTGTGATCACATATTAAAACTGTACTCTTTAACTCTTCTCCCTTTTATGTTTTCAGTGTTGTAATTTATGTTTTGTCTGTTTCTAAGAAATTATTGTTGCTATAATTATTTTTAATTTTTTGTCCTTTAACTTTTATACTAGAATTAACTGGTTAGAACACCAATGTAGCCTAGTTTTCAAGTATTATAAATTGATATTTTTTTTGTTTGTTTTGCTTTGTTTTTTTGAGACTAGGTCTTGCTATTTTGCCCATGGAACTGCAGGCTCTCGTTGCCCGGAGTACCACAGACTCAAGCAATCCCCAGCCTAGGCTTCCCAGATAGCTGGGATTACAGGTGCATGCCACCACGCCCAGCTGTTTTTTTTTTTTTTTGGAACTAGGTCTCACTACAGGCCCCAGGTGGGACTCAGACCGCGATCCCTAGCCCCGGCCACTTCATAGGCTGAAGCTTACAGGCACGAGCCACTGTGCCCGGTCTTCTAAATTTGATTTTATACTTACCTTTGACAATGTGCTCTTTACGTTCATATTTTTTCATGAATTAGCATTTTAAAGTTTCATCTTGAAGAAATTATTTTATCTTTTCTTTTGGACAGGTATAATGATACATTCTTTGAGCTCTTGTTTAGAATATATTTACCTCTCCTGTATTTTGAAGGATAACTTTGTGGATAGAGCATCTTTACCCAACACTTTGATTACATTATCCTATTCACTTCTGACCTATGAGGTTTCTTCTGAGAAATCTTCTAATGACCTTATAGGATTCATTTTAAATTTTAAACTTCTCTTGATACTTTTAAGACTCTTAGTTTCTGACTTTTGACAGTTTTATTGTGTTGGAAGTATCTCTTTAATTTGAGAATGTTTGGTGATTTATATGTTTTATGAACATGTATATCCAAGTCTCTCTTCAGATTTGGAAAGTTCTCATCAATTATTTCTTTAAATAAGATTTATATCATCACCTTCTTTTCTTACCTGGAATTTCAATTATTCAGAGATTGTGTCTGTCTGTTAAATGATCTTCTGTAGATCATGTAGGTTTTCTTCACTAATTTTTCCTTTGGTAATGTCAAAATATGTTTTCTACCCTGTAGATCTTCTTTTCTGCTGGTTCATTTATTTTGTTGATGTTCTTTATTGTATTTTTCATTTCATTCATTGTATTTTTCTGATTCAGAATTTTTTTGATGACTCATATCTCTTTGTTAAACTATTTTTGTCTGTATATTCTCTTTTCTATCTTATTAAAGTGTCTTTTTGTGTATTCCTACGGCTCACTGAGTGACCTTAAAACATATTTTAAATTATGTATTGGGTAAATATCAGAGCCTCATGAATTATGATTGGTTACTGGAAGATAATGTGGTCTTTTGAGGCCTGCTCAAACCTTCTGCTGATGTCTGCTCCCTCTTGTGGCAGAATTCTGAAACGTGTATGCCTTCTCTCCATAGGTGAGTGCTAGGTCAGATACTGACAGTGTTTCCTTTTTGGACCCCCCCAAAGGTGACGCTAAAGCTCAAGTTTGTGGTCTCATCTAGTCCACAGATATAGTCCAAATTTCTGTGCATGCCCACAAGTCATCTGCCAAAACTAATTTTACCCATTGCTGGGAGCAAGCACAGATAGCTGAACACAGTGAAGGTCTATGGGAGGACTGGAAGTGACCATAGCCAAGTTGGGAATATCCACGGTTGGCCATTTGTCGTGGTTTGTGGGCGGGTTTCTTGATAATATGACACAGATAGTAGAATCCATGTTCTTTTTATGCCCTTTGAGAGAATCCTGTCTGTTGCTTTCTCAACCTCTTCTCTTTTGCTTGTCGTTAGTTCTCATATCCTTACTCTGTATGTGGCAAGAGAAAAATGGGCCTCTTTGGCAATATCATACATTGCTAAGGGCAGTCTTTGCATTCCCACCCTCACTTTCTCTGGGCATGAGAGATCATAGGCTGATAAAGACTCTTTGTCACTAAGCTGTGCTGCCTGGGAGCAGGGGTGACACGAGCAAAGTCAAATCATCCCTCCTACCCTCTCCAATGTATCAAAATTTGTGTTTTTGCTTCTAGAGTTTCTCCTAGAGTTTCTCCATTGAAAAACTGGACTTGTATAAAGGTTCTCTCATTATTCATTGACTGTCTAAGATATTCTTTTCCAGAAGTTGCCGTTCTGTGGCCAAGAACTGCTATAGTTGATTTGTGGACTACTGTAGGGTCGATCAGGGACAGACCTGGATAGAAGTCTATTTCCCTGTTACCTCAGGCATGGGCAGTAGATGCTTTGGAGTATGATGCCAGTTTCTTTGATCTGTGAATGATCACTAAATTGCTGAGGGGAGAGAGAGACTAAGAGGGGCATCTTTTTCAGTCTTATTCCTTATGATACTCCTTTGATTTCTTCTAAGGGCAATTGTGTCTTTTCACAGCTCAAAAAGGGCAATTTTTAGTTAAGTCATAGTTGGCTATAGCAGACACTTCCTTCTCTTCACCATGGCATAAATTTGTACCTACTTACTGGCCTCACCGATAAGAATAGCATTGACTGGACCTCTCCCCCAAGTTTTGAACTATCATCAACAGATGTTTCTTTATGGCGAACAGTTCTTTACCAAAAGTGCAGTCATCAGCAGGTATACATGTGAAGCCGACCTCCAAGTTGCATTCAAAACAGCTGTATAAATTATAGTTTTGCAATTGATACAGAAGCTGTAACTAAAATGAAGAGAACAGGATGGAACCTAGAAACGTATTATGGTTATTAAAATAAATCTGGCAGAGGAAGACAAACAACACATGATTTCATTTCTCTATAATACATAGAGAAACAAAACAAGTGAACAAACTAAATAAAGGAAAAATAAACTTCTAGACTCTAAGATTAAATTAATGGTTACCAGAAGGGAAGGGGTAAAAAGAGTGAGAAATTCTGGTAAAAGGAGTCAGTTGTCTAGTGAAGTATGGAACTAGACTTACAGATGTTGATTTATAATACACAACTGTGACCTATAAAGTGGTATAATGCGATATTCAATAAAATTTTTGAGAAAGAAAAAAGAACATAGTGTTAAGCTTAAGATGCACTCTGTCAAAAAATACTTTGAAATCCCCTTTTCCTGAAAAATTTAGAACTTTCACTGATGTTTTCTTAAAACTATCCAAGAGCTTATGCCAGAGATGACAAACTATAGGCTCCATGATCTAGGTATAAATCACCTTTTGTTTGGTCCACACAGTAATTTGCATTGAAACACCATTTAACACAAATCATAGAATTTTGAGCTTCCATGGGAAAACTCAGGCAACTGACTTGACCCTGGATGGACATGAGGTCTCCAGAGTCCAAAAGGAAAGACCCAGGAGTCACCACTAAGAACAAGGTTCTTGAGAAGGAGAAGTGGTAGTGTCGACTCTGACTGCCACTGTTCCCTTTACTTTCTCTAGGGCTGGCTTTTATTGCTAACATGATTCAGATGTATTGGCCAACTGGAAGCAAAGTGTCTGGAAATGAGTGTCAGCAAGATGAAATAGGGCAGACTGGGGGAAATGCCATGTGGTGGAAAACATGCTATGCTGTGGGAGAGAATATTTGTGAAAGAATTCCATGGCTCCATAGAGAGTGGTCGAACCAAAAGGAATGTCATTCTAAAAACAGAAGAGCCTGGTATGGCACTTCCTGTAGAGTCATCATGCTTTCCTTGCAAACACAAACATGACAGGACCAGGAGGGAAATAATTTATCCCAAATGCAGGTACCTTCCTCTGGCTTCTTCTCGAAACTGTATGCTGACAGTTTTGAAATCTTTCTCAAACTAAGTCAGTTTGCAATTATATCATCTGACTGGTTGTAGTTTGAGCTGCTAGATTTCTGTATTTAGGAAAATTAGATTTTATTTTAGGGCTTGTTAACTTTTTGAGACTATGGTCATTTATTATCATGTTACTTGTTTTACTGGAAGTTGATTTATCCTAAAGAGACACAATGCTAAGAGTTGTGGCCAAATAGATAATGCCTATGGATGTGTGGTATTAAGCTAAAAACTCTTTCCATTTTCAAATAAATGAATAGGATTATGTGCTCCACAGATGGTATTTCAATCCCTAGTGTGGGATCCATTACAATGGCCTATTTCAACACAATTTTTTTCCCTTCTGTGTAAGTCATTTACTTTGTAGAGGAAAAACTTAGTAGAACATTGCATTGTATTATCATTTCCCAAAGTAAATATTTCCTGGGAGGATCTAAAGTTAATACTTTCATAAACTTTTGGCGATATCCACCAATGACCACAGACTCTTACTGAAATTACAGTGTGCACCATGCATTAATGTTAGCTCAGATATTTTTTGGTCTGCCTTCTTTTTTTTTTTTTTTTTTGTACAGGGAGATATCTCTTTGCCCTTCCCTGGACGTTCTCCAAATACTCTAGTTCTTTTTTTCAAAGACTGATTGAGGAAAAAATTAATGTAAAGCAGCTGCACAATTTAAGTGTATAGTCTTATAGATATTGACCTATGTATGTAACCATGCAACCACCACTACTTATGGTAGTGAACCTATTCATTGCTTACAAACTTCTCGTCATACCCTTTTGTAATACTCGTATTCACTTCCACTTCCCTAGGTAATCACTGTTCTGTTTTTTTTTTTCATTTTAGATTTATTTGTGTTTACTAGAACTTTATATGAATAGACTCACTCAGAATGTCTTCTTTTATGTGTGTTCTCTTTGATCCAGCATAGTCATGTTGGGATTCATCCATATTATTATATGTATCATTGGTTCATACCTTTTTATTATTGAGTAGTATTCTTTTCTATGGAAAAGAAAAAAATGCTAAGAAAAGAATACTACTCAGTAGTATTTTCTTTCACATGTAAAGGTCACTTGGAGGGTTTCATTTGGGCCATTACCTGCACAAGAACTGATGTGCAAGTCTTGCATGGACATTTTTTTTGTTTCTCTTGGATAATACTTATGAGTCAGGTCACTGAAATATTTGCTACATGTACACAAGTTTTTAGATCTGGTTTATTTGTGATAGTAAAACAAAACAAAAAAAAACCTGGACAATCTAAACATATTTAAACATTTTTAAGAAATTGCCTAACTTGGTTGTCTGTTTTACATTCTCACTAGCAATTTTTGAGAGTTCCAGTTTCTCCACACCTTTACCAAACCTTTAGATGTGGCCTGTTTAAATTTGTTTGAATAAGCATGCAGTTTCAATTTACTCTATTCTAGTAACTAATAGTTCTAGTCACTAGTAATATTGAGAATCTTTTCCTGAGCTTGTTTGCTATTAGTATATTTTCCTTGGTGAAGTGTTCAAATACTTTGCCCATTTATCTATTTATTTGCAGCTGAAACATTTATTTTCCAATTGAGGACTCTGTATAATCTTTAAATTTTGTGTAATTAAGTTCTTTATCAGATAAAAACTCTTTGAAAATATTTCTTACATTCTTTGACTTATCTTCTCATTGAATCAATGGTACTTCTTGAAGAATAGAAGTTTTTAAGTTTTAGTGAAAATTTTTTTTCTCTTATCAATTGTTCTTGCTGCTTTATCTAAAAAAGATTTTGCCTAACTCAAGATCAGAAAGATTTTCTTTTAGAAGTTTTATACTTTTAGATTTTATCCTTAGATCTGTGAATCATTTTGAGTTAAGTTTTGTACCGGTATGAGATTGTATAGCCATGTTTTATTTGCATATGGATATCTAAATTTGAGATTCTATTAGTAGAGATGGACAGAAAATAGATGTCAAGTATATATACAAGTGGTAGTGTCTACAGGGATACTACATTACTTGCAGTAGCTCTTTGTATTTGTCCTCAAGAGCCAAAATCCCTCAGGAATAAGAAAAAAGAATTTTAGTTATGGATTTTTTAAAAATAATAATACTAAATGCAAATTTTTAAACTCCCAATGCTCTTCAGGACCCCATAACTGGTCAATCATCTATTCAGGGTAAATACATGGACCAATAGTGACTGTGAAGCAAGACCCTTGACCCCAAGCAGTGAACTGTATAACTTTAGGGATGGGATGGAAGGAGAATGGAGTATGAAGCAAACTGTTCTTGGCCACTCTTTCCTGAGACTTTATCATAGAGGGTTCACTTTCTATACTCAGATATTCTCTCTTTTAGAAGACTCTCTTGATCTCATCTGGGATTAATTGCTCCTTTTCTGCTCCTCCCATAGTACTTTTTATGACAACTTTGTTGAGCTTTAATATGCCATATAATCCAGTCATTTCAAGTATGGTGTAGTTCAGTGACTCTTAGTGTCTTTATAATGTATCTGCATCCTGCTCAATGCAGTAGTCTATATTTGTTTTCTGCCAGTTCGTTGTCATCTTGTATCCACAGTGGTGCCTAGCTATGTGCCTGCTACATCAGGGACTTCTTAATTGAAGAAGACAATTCCCCTCTTTTTTCTTATAAACAAGCACAATAGGGTAGGCTGCAATGCACTGCTTAGAAATATGAAAACAGAATGATTCCTGTCTGCACCGGACATTGTAGTAGCAATTAGACTTTGGAAAATCTTCTCACATAATTGGACTCAGACAAAGATATGGAGGAAAGTTTATCTTGGGAGTTAACACTGTCTTTCTCATTTGAATCTCTTAAGTTCTAACTCCTACCCAGCACAAACTTTACCACCTGATTACCTCCTCCTACCCTTCAATTAAAGCCCTTCATGACTGATAAGGGCATCAGACACTTTACTTTTGACTACTTGACTTCTAACGTTAGTTCTATTTTCCTAAGTTTCCTTGCCTAATAAATGCAAACCTATGCTCAGTAAAAGTACCTTTAGCTTATAGACACTTTAAACTCCTCTGAGCATATAGAAAATTTGTGACTTATGTTTTTTATTCATAAAAAAAGAATTAAAGGAACTTCTGAGGAAAGATGGATTAGCTGGAAGGTTTATGGTTTCTAGCAGACAATTATTTTCAAGAGATTCTTTGACCCTGGATATAAATTCAAGTTAATTTAAATAAATTAATTATACTTTATCCTTTAGGGCAACAGTCAGGCCTGTATTTAGCTATAACTGGTATAGAGAAATCTTAATGTCTGTTCACTTTTACTTTCACCTATTCACTATGCCCTCAGTGTAAATCTAAAAGGAAATATATGTTTCAGAAGCAAAAACTACTTGGTGTATTGAGTATACTTAAGTAGCTCTCAGTATTAAAGCCAAGTATTTACAAGTGAAAGGAATGAGATCTACGGTAATAGGATTTAAATGGATTTAGGAGCTAAGGCTGAAACTGAAGCCTCATTAAAGAAGATTCCAGGGTCATCATGTCAGTTCTCACCTGTCCATCAGGTTGACAAGGCTATCCACAATTTTCACTTCAAAGGCATGGGATGTTCTTCTCATTAGTGTTTCTTGCCTTCCTTTTCTTAAGGGAGTAGATACCTTAACTGTCCCTTGCAAATTGATGGTCTATAGCAGGGAGCTGAATGTGGTCCAAAGATTTGGACATTTAGCCTCTTTAAAAGACTGATATTTAATGCTTTTTTTATTAGAGTTTTCCTTGTTTTAATTCCCCTGTTAAAAATAAGAAAGGACCTTATAGGGAATAAAATGACTATTTTCCCTAATGAGAGAGAAACACTTAGGGTGGGTCTTTTATACCTGTCCCTGAAATATAAGCCATTGAACATTTGCTAAAGGGGACCTCTATTCCTTTTTTTCTTTTCTAGCTCACTTTGAGAATTTCTACATGAAAAATTCATGTCTTTAACTAACTTCGGTTTCTTATGTGGAGTATGTTAAACAAGAAAGTTGGGCATCCTGAGTAGGTGGCAGCCAAAGGTGAAAGAGGAGAGATGAGGTTGGTGATAGGGATCAAGCTGAGATATCTCCTGGAAGGAGGGTCTGTGTTTGCCAGCACATATACCTGTAAGTTGGTGAGTTAGCACATTAGCAAACATAGGGTCTCTGGGTTACTCTCTTCTCTTATCACCTCCCTTTCCTCCTGTTCTTGCTGGCAATCTATGAAAGCTATTGTTAGAGATCCAGAGCTGGTGGGTTAAGGGCATGGAGCAGAGATGGCACTTGTGTGACAGAGTCGAATATTATGTGATAATCTAACATCATGGCAGTCGAATTTTGTGTTCTTTTCTTTTAAAAGCTATCCCAACAATAGTTCCCATCATTTAGATCATTATTGGACTGTAGGTTCTAATGCTTAGAGGTGATTCTATTGGTTTTAAATTTAATTAAGAAAAAAAAATCATTCAGACAGCAGATTTCCTTTTTACCATTCCTAATTAGCTTATAGGTAAATTTGTTTTCGGCTTATGATCTGCTCATGTGATTTGGTTAAGTGTCAATTCAAAATTTTCAAAAAAAAAATCTAGATTTTTCATTACCATCATAGGGCTTTCTTTCATCTATTATAATTAACTGGACACTTAAAGTTCATTACCTAAAACACAAAGTTTGTGCAATCACTAATTAAATGTGAGAACATTTATATGATTAGTCAGCTGAAGAAGATTTCCTTTGATATTCCACGTAGACTTTCACTTGCTCTCCTTTTTGTTGGAATTAACTAAACAAAAACAGCAAAAACCCCCAGCTGTTTGTATCCGGGCCAGTGTAATTCTGATTCTTAACCCTCTAGAATACATTTTACTTATTCAATATTTCTTTACCTGTTTTCAGTAAAGAGTGTCTTGATATCGGAGGAACTATATATACCTTCAATCAAAAGATAGAGCGTAAAATCAGAAAGTGTGATGAATCTAACTTTGCCAGTCTTAACCTTTCTTCCTGATCGATACATGTGGGTACATGGAAATCATTTGAGGTCACTCTGAGACTATGAACCTATATAACTACAATAAAACCAAACTTTAACCTGTAGCCTTTAGGGTCACTGTGTATGTCTAAGAATCAGTTTGTGAGGAGAGTAATTGGTAAAGAACGTGAAAACAAAGGTGAGTGAAAAGACCAAAAGACAGAAGAAAAGGGGAACAGCGGGCTAAGACCTACACACGTAGCACTCCAGATCGTCTCCTCTTGTGGCCATCTCGTCCCAGATAGATGTGAAACCCCAGGTCCTAGTACAATTCAGTTTCCTGGGAACTCAGAGATTTTCAAAGTTTTAAACATCGAAGTCAGTTCTTTAGTCAAACAAAATCTTGGATGTCCAAGATATAAAAGCAAATCATGTAGTATTTTACCAATACAAATTTATCTTATTAGATACACCATTTCCTTAGTGTAAAAATTGGTGAAATCAAAACTACATTAAATAAACATGAAAATTTGAAATTTGAGGGTATAAGTGAGACTTCTGTTCATCAACCACCACATCCAATTTCTGTATTTTCTTTTCAATGCACATTTTCTGAAAAACCTTGTTTCACATGACAGACATGTAGTGTTTGACTTTTAATGCTTCTTGAGCTATGCAAACAACATTTTAAATAGCTTTGATACCTTGAAGAGGAGAAATTGGTAAATTTGGGCTTATAGAATGATCACAAGCATATACTGCAAATATAGATGTCATCGATATTAAGACAAGTGAGACAGAGCACTTTCATAGTCACATATTCACAGTGGTGGTTACCTGTACTCCCTGCTGCCATTATAATACAATGTGATAGAGTTCTTCACATGCCCTGCATGACTGACCTAAGCCTTCTCTGCATTGAACTGAAATTTGCATACTTAAGTTATGGGAGTTGGTTGATTTATAAATGTGTACATAAGTGATAATGGACACAGAACTATATTTTCACAAATGAATGCTGCCTCTGCATTTTCAAACCCATGTGTAGAGATGACAAGAGACACTGAACTCTGAAGTCTGCACCTATATGCTTCACCTGGCACCCTAAGTGAACATATTGTAGGACTAATGTATTCATTTGTTATGGGCAGATTTTATTTTTAATTACAGTGAAATAGCTATAAGTCAAATATTTGTGGTACTAAACATTTCTTTAGAATTCTAGTATCCAAATCTCCATAAACCAAGGTCCCAATCTCCCCTGACCTGGCGTTTCCCCACCAATTGCCTGGGTGTTGATCCTGCATTTCCTAAAATTGATTGTGGCTTTTGTGTGAGGTCTTTTGTCTGATGGTTTCTTATAACAAATTTATGTGTCTCATTAGAATATTCCCAGCTAATTCTCCAAAGAAAGTCTTAAAGCCTTGATTTGGTTTTCAAGGTCTCTGTATTTCCTTATATTTGGATCCAAAGCATATAGATCCAAACATTGTTCCCAAATAGATCTTCTTACTTCCATTTGTTTTCTAACTCTTGCTTTTTCTTTATTTAAAATACCTTTTTCTAATAACTCTTCTGGTCAAAATCTTTGCGATAAAGATTTCAGAAGTCATCGTTTTTGATGTGTGTGCATGTATGTATATACACACACAAAGATATCCAACAATATATACACTATGCTTGTACTACGTACACAATATATATTGAACACATAATCATAGATAGATCACATAAAAGACTGTTTAATGACATGAAAAGATTTTTTGTTTCATCAATTAGAAAGACAAACTGAAAAATAATATGATTGTGGAATTTCTTTTCTTGCAAAGGAAAAACATAGGAGAAAACCTCTGAGATGTTCTTTAGACTCAAAAATGTACTACTGAGATGAACTTTATTTTACTTACTGGTATTTATTCATGTACAGTAGACATGCTTTACTTTTATAATAAGACAGGAATTAATCAAGCTTATCTCTTGTGTAGGATACCTCATCCCATTATTTTAAAAAATGGGCTTGGCTGGGCACGGTGGTGCATGCGCCTGTAATCCCAGCTACCTGGGAGGCCGAGGCTAAGAATCACTTGAGTCTGTGGGTTCGAGACTACCCCAGGCAACATAGTGAGACCTAGTCTGTAAAAAAAATTGGAATATCTGAACCAAAAATTTATTCATATTGATGTCATAATCACTCTTAATATCCAGGTATTTAAAAAATTAACCAATGTGAGTGACACGGAGACTGAAGGTAATTCTACTGATAAACACAGCATATTTTTGATGTCCCTTATGTCAGGTCTTTGAATTTTGTTTTGGAAATCATCTGGTCATATTAACAGTGATACTACTTAGCATCTCTACAGGTTAGATCCCACTTAAGGTAGTCACTTTGGAAAGAAAAGTTGAGATTTAACATTCATCAGGTCTAGGTGACTTTTTTTTTAATGTTTCAGTATTTATTTATTTATTATTTGTTTATTATTAATTCTTTAAATTTATTTCATTTTACATCGTTATCTACCCTGGGGTTTTCCCACCCCTAATCACCCCTGAATCATCTTCTTAGTCTTTTGTGCCCCTCCCACTCCTGCTTTCCCTCTCCCCCTCTCATGCTCCATGCTTCAGTTTTGCTGAGAGTTAGTTTTAAATTTTTCTTGTGTATTTGTTTGTTTTCCCTTTATCCCTCATGCAAGTGAGACCATCCTGTAGTTCTCTTTTTCTTTCTGACATAGGAGATATTTTAACATTCTCTCCAACTATGCAATTCTGCTATGTCACAGGTGTGAATGGCACATTCACAAAGAAATTTCAGTTTTCTAGTGTTGGTATTGTGGGAAAGGAATATTTCTCTGCTCTGTCTGCCTGGGCCCTGATAGCTTACTGTGTGGTTTGTTTCTACATCCATATCCATTCCTCCTGAAACAAAGAAGATGTATGTGTTAGTCATTGATTTTCTTTTTAATGTGAATTAGACAATTTTCCTCAAAACTTCTAATTTAGCATGGGGTAGAATTAAATAGTAGGAATGAATAAAGGTATTTGGGGATAGAAAAATAAGCAGAGGAATTGTTTGGTGACAGAGCAGACTGTAAGAGGGCTGAGGAATGGATTGAAGAAAATTATCAAGCATGCATGTTGTTTTTAAGTGATACTTGAGATGAGGATGTGAAACAGCTGTGTTGTTGGGTATTTTTTTTCTTGTGCCAACTTTCCTTATTTGATTGATTTTCTCTCTGACAGCCCACTGTGCTGATAAATGTGTCCATGGTCGCTGCATTGCTCCAAACACCTGTCAGTGTGAGCCTGGCTGGGGTGGGACCAACTGCTCCAGTGGTAAGTTTCCACCTGCTGTTGTCTGTCTCGGGATGCGTTTGCTCTATGCGCCTCTTGTCTGCTGTTTTCCCTGAGCCATGGGTTTTCTTCTTTGTGCCTGTGCAGAATGTGATGAGGATTCCAAAGCCAACACATGAATAAATGTGTTTTAAGTCTGTGCATTCATTCTATACAGACCTGTTGTAACTGTGTGTAAAGAAAGATACCGGCAAAGATTTCAAGAGTTTGATGTTGCTTCTTCTGTGCATTTCAATGTCTTTTTCAAAGCAGAGTCTAGAATTTAAATTTATTTCTTCAGAAAGGCAGTTGTGTTCATAACATAGCTATCTTACTGTAACTTCTGTTTTCTTTATTGATTTATCTAAAATACTTTTCTGGCCATTAAACTTTACCACCTATTAGTATTAACTCAGAAATAGAATTGATGGTTTGAATACTTCACACATTTATTTACTGCTGAATGCTGAGATGTAAATAATGAGTACTTGTTCAAATAACTTTAGGCAGAAATATTGATAATAAGTGAAAATCACAAATATTTTGGTGTTAAGTAAAATAGTGTTTGATTTGTATACTTTATGTTAGAATTTTCATTCTAAAATGATAACATCTTGGAATATAAGCATGTTGTAGTTAAAAATCCCTTATCCATTATGATGAGGATTACATGATGGAATGTCATATCATACAGTTGCTGTTCTAAATTTCACAGTTAAAACTTAAGTTTTTGGCTAACTTGTTGCTGAGCATGTAATTGTGTGGACTTTCTGTTTCTTTATACTTCTGTTTGCTTTGAAAAATGCTAAAGAGAACTGGAATGTAACTAAATTGTGATGCAAAAAAATATTATATTTAGAGGAAGCAAGTAATAATTAAAAATATTATCAGGCTGTTATGACAGCACAAATTGGTCCTCATTGCTGCTAAATAGTTTTTTTTTTAAGTCTGAAAGGACTTTAAACTGTCCAGATAAGCTAATTTTTAAGAATTTTCACTTGCTCCAGTTTGGAAGTAGGCAGATTAGCCTTTATCTTGTTAGAACTTCTTGTTTTTAGACTTGTGATCTCTTGGCTCTCCCTGAAACAGTGTCTCCAGGGGGAGTCCTGTGCCGTCTGTGTACAGAACATTCTGTGTGAAAGAGCCTTTTTATTGTATCTTTAACAGTGAGAGTGTGTGTGCGTGTGTGCCTGTGTGTGTGCGTGTGTGTCTGTGTGTGTGTCTTTCTGCCCCTGACAGGCCTCCAATTCCAATGGATAACTGTCTTGCAGGGTTTTGTTTTGTTTCTGTTGGAGTTCAGGAGGAAAGTGGGCATTTTTGTTCACACACTGTTGAGGCAGAATGTTTGGGATGTGGGATTTGGCTCACATCCATTTTTCTGGTCGACTGACCTCAAATACGATGCTGCTTTCATTAACTTTTCCAGCTTAAAAATCAGTTGTGCCTACAAGTTTTGAAGAAAAATAACATTATTCTATAAACTGGGGGGGAGGGGGGAGTAAGAAAAGAGTGACTGTATTCTTCATGTGAAAAATGAGGTTTGTTACTAATCCCAGGCAGGAGTGCTGCAAAATAATTTCAAGTTGTATTTGCACATTGTCTCATCATTTCTGCAGCCTCCCTCAAGCCTAGAGATCAGACTGAAGAGTTTCTGTAAAGAAAACAAATGCCTAAATGGGCTTCAGATTCAAGTTCTCTAGAGCTCGTTTAGACCTAGAAAATAAAGTTACTTAATTTTGGAGTTTTCTAGTTTTCAAGTGAAGCTTCTAGAATTGTGAGAACCCATGGTCTTTCAATCCTGGAAAATGGATCCTGAGACCTCTTTTGGGTTATTCTCTGCAACTCATGCTTTATAATGAAAAAGGCATAATAAACATGGACAGATATCTAAAGTCTTTAGAGATATTCTGAGAAAAACATTCTGTACAACATAAGCACTTAGGAAAATGCTATTCTGAACTGAAGTACTGGGTTTTATCTGCGGCAGTTTCCCTGTCACTTATTAGGTGACATGTAATTTAATTACTCTTGGGCAGATAATTCTTAAAACAAAATGCATGCTCCACTCTTGGGCAGATAATTCTTAAAACAAAATGCATGCTCCAGTAATCTACTAAGTAGCAAAGTAACAATGACCTGACTTCCTAGTGTTCTATTCCTATGTCCCCTCCTCTCCGATTATTGATATGCATATGGTTGGTAATGAAGGTTTGATCCCTATAGTGGTTGCTTTGGTGACTAGATTAATCAGGATCTAAACAGGAGACAGAAATCTCAGTACATTTTTATATAAACCTTTATCTTTGGAACAAATTTAAATTTACAGAAAAATTGTTGAGAGTCAATAGTTGCCATATACCATCACCCAGTCTTCCCCCTTGTTAACATTTTAAATTACTTTTAGTTTTTCAAAACTGAGAAACTGATATTAGTATATTATTTTTAAACAAATACTAGAATTTATTTTTCTTTCCATTTTCTCATTAATCTCCTCTTCTGTTCCAAGGCACAATCCAGGGTAACACACTGCATTTCATTGTCAAGTCTCCCCAGTCTCCTCTGATCTGTGTTCTCAGCTTTTGTCTTCCATGGCCTTAACAGTCTCAAGGAGGACTGGCCAATATCCTGCAGACAGCCCCCAGTTTGTAGTTGTCTGGTGTTTTTCTCATGATTAGAGCAGAGTTATGGGTTTTCAAAAGAATACCACTGAATTGAAGTGCCTTCTCAGCACTTCATATCAGAGGCATCCTGATATTCACATGACATCAGCGATGGCGTCATCATCTGGTACACCCTTATCAGTTGATGATGTGTCCTGTCTGCCAGATTTCCCATTACTGTTTTCCCCTTTCCCCACTCTACCATTTGGAACAACTAAGTCTGCCCTTCCCTCAAGGGGAAAGGGTAAGAATTAAGCTCCATGTGTTTGGGGGGTATGTATATATGTTATTGGAACTTTTGTGTAAGGAAGATGTATTTCTTCTCATCTATTTAGTCTATATTCATTTATTGTACTACAAACTCATGCATATTTATGTGACATTCTGGGTATAAGCCAATAATCTTTTTTGTTTTGCTCAAATTCTTTCGCTTTGGTGATTGGAAGTTTCAGGGAGTTCTTGTCTTTTTGACACAACCTTACTCTAATGTTATTGGGTTGTGTTTTGTCTTTTACATTTGGTTACTTTCTATTGTCAAAGTTCAGTTTGTATTTTGTATTCATTTTTTATTTCTAGGACCGCTTCAGTCCTAGAATGATCCACTGGAGAAGGGTACTTAGAAGCCAAGATCTGGCTGCTAGATAGGTTCATTGCTACTTGGACACGTAGTACCTTGAACAAGTAAAGTTTATTAAAAAGAATTATTAACTCTAACAGTCAGTAGTGAGGGATTGATCAGTAAGATGTAGAGAGCACTCAACAGCATACAGGACTAGCAGATCTCGAGGCAACCATCCCTCTAAGCTGTTCTAGAATACCATAGAAACAGCCCATTGGCGGTATGATTCAGGTCCTCTGTGAGAGGGCTCAGTCTGAGGTTTTTGAGTGGCAAAGAGGCTGCTGTGGTAATTGTTTAGCAGAATTTGCTAGAAATCTGCTTTCTGAAGCTCCTTGAAATGTACCTTATAGAATGACTGGAGAAATTGTTCATGGAGAGGTGCCTCGCACTGCTACAAAAAGCCCCAGGTGGGGTACCAGCAGAAATTCTGAATGATGGAGGCTGCTAGCTACAGGGCAGTGCAGAAGCTGGGTGTCCAAGAAGCTGGGTGCTCTTTGTGCTGCAGGGACCTGGAACTGGAGAAGCTGCCCCACAGCACCTACCTGGAAAGAGCTGACATGTGATGGGCCAGTACACTGAGGAGTCAGTTGAGTGAGCACAAAGTCAGTTGAGTGAACAGAACCAGAACCAAAAAACTCTTTCCTCTTGCAGTTTTTCTCCATTGCCCTTTGTAGTAAATGCTTAACATTTGGTCATACTGCAAGAGAAAAATAATTAAAGGACCCAAATGTATTTTTGTAAACAATTAAGGAAATAAATTTAGTGCAGGGAGGCAGTTTATATGCTCTCTGTTGTGGGCATCTTTTGGTTCTGCAGTTCCTCTCTGCACGTAAATTTGAACTCTTGTACATCAGCGAAACAACTTTATATTTCAGCCTGATAAGATTCTGCCGTCTGTCTTACACATGAAGACATTTTAACTCTTCCCAAAACGAAGAAATGCAAGTTCCAACAGTCATTATATCCATTATTATTGTATTAGTTTTTTCCTCAAATTTAATCACAGTTCCACTGACCGTTCTGTGACTTAGATATCCAAGTTAATTTCCAATAACTAATATAAAAAGAAAATAAAATGGAAAATGAGGGGGGAGAAAAATACCACCCATAAATGGATACATATATAGTGAGCAAATAGAAAATATTAAAAATTACTGCAGGCTTTTTTTCTATAATCATAAGGCTGTAACTGTACATAAGGTTTCCTTTTTCCTCTCTTCCACTCCATATTTCCACATTATTCAACCCAAACCCCTGCTCATGGGTCCTAACCTAGGAGAGTGACTTAAATCTTCTTTTCTGAGGGATCTCAGTTCTCAATTGGCCATCTTTTTTTTCCCTCTTCTTGGCGTTCTCTGTTAAGCTTTACTATGGCACATGCAAGTACTAAGCAGCATACCTAGCATCTCTTGAGTTCCCAAAACCTGCTTTCCTTTTTCTTACTGCATAGCAGCAACTCAGCTTCCTCATGCATCAATCAGCATCAATCTCTCCAGAACTTCTTTCCATCAGCATCAATCTCTCCAGAACTTCTTTCATTTATGTTAGGAGTCTAGCGGGACCAGATGACTTGACAAAAATTTGAAAACTGAAACCCATAGCTTTCTATGTTTCTTTCCTTCTGAATATACATGGGAGATGCTTTCCTATGTGCAGGTTTACTAAAACTTCCCTTAATAGTTGAACAAGGCTGTTTACTTTGAGAGTGGAAGGATGGCTTCTGCCTGTGATACACAGTCAGGGTTACTGGGTCTCAGAGTATTCTATGTATAAAAAAGCAGGTGTGTCTAAAACTGTACAAAGTTTGTTCCCCTGGAGTGAAATCATGATTTATTTGACTAGACTCAGACATATTGCTGCCTTTTAAATTTAATTAAATTATTATTTTAGACCACATACATATTTTACTTTTATTGGCATCCTAATGTATACCCTACCCTATAGGACATTAATTTATCTTCCCCCCATCTCTCTTCCCTCCTCTTTTTCCTTCTCTCTCTCTCTTTCTCCCCCACATGAATCTTTCTGTTCGTTCACCAATCCCCTCTATTTCTTTTCCTCTCTTACTGCTTGATAAACAACTTCTGGAGGGCAGGGGCTGTGTTTTATAAATCTCCTCAGCCTCCATTAGGCCTAAGATATGTTTGGAGCATGGTAAATGTTTGTTCCATTTAATTAGATTGAATGAACTCTAATTCTGTGTGAGTCTGGGAAGATCATTCATGTGTTTGTGATGTGAGCTTTCACTGAGTGATTACTGTATGCAAAGAGCTGTATTGGATGAAGAATGGTTGCTGGTCTCTCAGATTACAGATCAAGAAAAGTAGGCAGACATGCAAATGTCTTATCCTGAGGAAGAGAACAACTTCAGCAAAAGAGGTGAATTAAGGCAGCTAAAAATGGTGTTGGGTAAGGGAGTGAGAGTCTTTCTGGGTGGACCAGGCAGGCAGAGTTTATTGTGATGCTAGAGACTGTGAACAGTTTCTGTGTGATGAGGGGTCATAGAGAAGAAACTCCTTCCTTTCAGAAACTTAACTGGAGAAGGAGTAAATAGATGGTGAGTTTGTAGAAAGCACAGTTAGGCTCAAGAGTAAGTCCTGTGTTGTTGTTGTTGTTGTTTTGCTTTTGTTTGTGCCGTAAGGTTACAAATATTTAGAGACAGTGAGAGGAAAGGTGCAGCTGGAAACTCATTTGAAAGAGGGAGTCATTTAATTGAGGGAATGAAGTTCCTGAGCGGACAATGGGGTTGGGAGAGGATCCCAGTATTGATGGAGTGATTGGCAGGAATTGCTCCCCATTGCCAGCAGAATGAAGAGCGAAGAGTGACTGGCAGGGATATTGACATGTTTTTGAGTATCTAGGATTCTAATGGGTAAGAGGAAAAGTACATGAGGACTTATATCTGATGACTTTCTTCTTTTGGTGAAATGGGATAAAACACAGTCTGTCAATATGACTGCAAGTACAAGCTAGACTACAAGATGATGATGATGGCAATAGTTTTCTTTCATGGAGCATTTATTATGTGTCAAGCACCTTTGTAAGAATTTTGCAGAAATCACCTCATTTCCTGCTCTCCACGATGAGATGGTTTCAGTTCTTGTTCCTATTTTATAGGTGAGGGGATGGAAGTGCAGAAAAATTACATGAGTTTATACAGATAATAAATAATGGAGCCAGGTTTGCAGCTCAAGGACTGGGTGCCTCCTGAAGTTGGAAAGGAGTGTTAGTGAAAGTTCCAAGGGAAGGAACCATTGGGGGGATGAAGAGCAGGAAGCAAGGGCTGACAAATCAGCCCAAATTTGTATCAGACAAATATTAACCATCCTAGCTGGGCATGGTGGTACGCGCCTATAATCCTGGCTACTTGGGAAGCTGAGGCGAGGAATCACTTGAGTCCACAGGTTTGGGACTACCCCGTAGGGCAACATAGTCTCAAAAAAAAAAAAAAAATTAAACTTCCTGAACAATGTTGAGAGCACACAGACATTATAGATGCTGAATTTAAAATGACACTGATTTGGTTGGAACATTTGTAAAATATAATTTCTTCACTTGTATTTTAAAAACATTAAACCAGATTATATTTATGATCCTTTTCAAGTCTGCCTCTTTGTGTGACTCTCGTAAATACACATGTGCAATCCCACAACTTTTTTCGTGTCGGAAACCCATTAAACCTTTTATATGAATGGCAACAGTGCATTTGTTCCCTTAACCTATATAATCTGTTTTATGATTTTTTGAAATGTCTATAGAGAAATTTATTTCTCCTCTTGCTTTAGGGCACTTCCAGAGCACATGGGAGAGTCCTAAATCAGCCAATGGCCAGGAAATAGTTTTTTAATGCTTGTTTCTGAGGCTCTTTGCTTTTGACATGAGTACCAAATAGAGGCAAAAATGGAAATTAATTTGGGTCTAGAAAATCCAAACTGGGTTTTATTTAGTCAGCAATGGCATTTTTGGGTTAATGTACTTGAAGGTAATGAAAATATGCCTAGAGGCAAGACTAGCTCAGACATTTTAGGTAGGACGCAAGGAACACTGGTAAGTTTTTATATAAAGCAAGCACACTGTACAGAAGGAAGGAAGTAATGAGTCTTTGCCTGCAGGATATTCGAATGGGGAAATCCATGTGAAAGATAATACAAGCCAGAAATCATAAGAAAGAAAAAGCTGACTTATTCCCCAGCAAGCTCTGCTGTAAAAGCTATTGACTGGATGCAACAGTCAGATCGATGTTGTCTGGGGAGAGAAGACTCTTGCAGCCCAGTCCTCATGGCAAGTCATTAACATACCCTCTGCGCTGTCAGAATTACTTTAGAAATCAGCTTGATGGAATAGAGAGTGTCGATCATTTGGGTTCACTGGCACGGGGGGCAGAGTGTTGATGATAGGTTGGAACAATTGAGCTAAGAATGGTTCATTGAAACTGCCCCAAAGGCAATTTCAGTGATGAACTGTCCAAATATTTTGATAGAAGTCACAGACTAAAACAACTGATTTTGCCTTTTTGTCAGAATCTGAAGTCTCGGCTGTTCTTGGTTGCTCTTTGTAGGGACAGAGAACCTCCAGAGACCCACCCCTCTGCTGGGATTGAATGGCCATAGCTGTTCTCCTTTCCGTGCTGTTAATGTGTTTCCCTTTCCTCATGCTTAAAATAAAAGTAAGAGTATTTCCTTCATACATTTGTGAAGATTTAATGGCACAAGACTTGTTACATGCCCAGCACTGTTTCTGGCAGTGCAATGATGGCTCAGTGACTTGTCATTCCTTGGGTGACCGTTGTAGCTTTCACCAGTCTTCTTTGCATCAGTCCACTCTTTGAACTGGATGTGGCTGAAATGGCTCCTTATAGACCTTTCATATGAACCTGGCCTTGCCCTTTTATTTAGAAGGAACCTCTCTTTGGTCACAGTTACTTGCCAGGAAGCTTCTCAGGCAGAGCCCTAGTATATTCATATGATTTCTAACCTCTTTACCAGATGAATTCATGTCTAGTTTATATTGCTTCTGGCATAGTAACAACACTGTATGTCTATGTTACTTGTCCTAGTTGGCTCATATGCATGGGCTATAAAGACAAGCCTGGGCTGTCATGTTATTAAACTACTCCACATTGTTTATTGATTTTCTTTCTTATTTGGTGTAACACCCTCCACGTCCATTTATCAGAAAATCTTGATTCAACCTCAAAATATAAAAACATCTGACCTTTTCGCACTATCTCTACTGCTACTGCTCAAATCCAAGCCACCATCTTCTTTTAATCAGTGATCACAATAATCCCCTTGTTGCTGCTTATACTCAGGCCCTGCTATGGTCTCTTCTCTGTATTGAGAGCAGAGTGAGCATGTGAGACTGTACTTGAAAACAAACTGCTCTTCTCAAAACTCCCCAGTATTTTCCATATACTTAAACTCCAAAACCCTGACTATAATCCACAAAGCATTGTATGGTCTATCCTTCCCTATCTCCTTGACCCTGTTCTTATCCCACTATGACTTGGGGAACTGTACTTTCAGTTGCTGCCTTTCTTTCATGGGATACATTAGTTGTATTTTTTTCTTTTACACTTGGAATTTTCTCTGCCTGGAATGCTCTTCTCCCTGATTCATTACATCTCTCTCTTCTTTAGGTAAATTAACTTTCAGTCTAAGTGCCACCACTATCAAAGGTTCTCCTGACCTCCATATACAAAGAGTATTCCCCCATTACTCTCTCTCAAGAGTCTCCTTTTTAACTTTTTTAAATGGCATATAAATAAAAAAGGTCTTATTTGTTTTATTTGTTTATGGCTATTGTCTTGTTTTATCCACTTTTGTCAAGAAATTTATTCACTTGGTGTCTTGTACAGTACTAGGCACACAATACTGCTCAAGGAATTTTCATGGAAGAAAACTTCCATACATCTTCTCTCCTAATGGAAAATGGTCAGAATAAATCTTGACAGAAATTTCATCTCTAGAGTAAAATTTTAATTTGTTTAGACATATGATTAGAAATTTATTCTACTTTATAGTTCATTCAGATACCTTGAAAAAACTCTTGCCTACCTGTACTAGGTAATATATTCTCTGCCTCTTTGTAACAGTGAAAGTTTGGAAATAAAAAAATGAGCATTAATGTGGAAAAAGACAAATTTATTGGAAACTGTGTGAGTTAGAACATTCACTCCTCTAAACTGCTATATTCTACTATATTAGCACATCTGTCAATATTAGTCATAATATGGGGTAAAAAGAAATAAAGCAAGATACACAGTAATAATATATTCTATATAGAACTAATAAATGCATAAACTGATGTCATTTCTGGACACAGGCTCACAGACTGGTAACTGTATAGAAATTTAACTCATGACAGTGTTTCTTTCTGGGGTACAGATAGGAAATAAACTGGAAACCTAGGACAAAGGACTCTCGGGGAACATAACCATCTCTGAAATGTTCTATTTCTTACATTAAATTCTGAAGCAAATAAGACAGTTAAACCTAGGTTGTGGGTAGATGGACCTTTGTTATAGTAGTATTTATAGTAGTTTGTAGTTAATATTTTTTCTCCTCAAGAATACTGTATTAAAAATTTCAAACTGCCTGGCTAATATGGAAGGTTCTAGGCCTGGTTTCCTTACAGTGGTATTTTAAGCAGATCATTAAAGCTGCTCACATTCAGAATGAAGATAATATATATTTGCACATTGGTGGTCATAAACACTTCCTCTTCAGTCCTTCAAGTTCCATCTCTTCAGAACCTTTCTTTCCTCCCTTCTTTCTATCTTCTACTCTGTGTTACCCAGGTATTTGGTGCCCTGCAATACTTAGCACATTCTGTCTGCTGTGATGAATCTCAATGTGGGCTCATCTCTTCCAGTCAATAAAGAGATCTTGACATCTTAACTCTGTCTTAGGCCAGGACAAGTAGTATATGCTCAATAAATAAACCCTAATAGCCTCTGCAGATGTTTAACACATTTTTAATAAAAAGAACAACTGATCAAAAACACCCCCCAAATATGACAAGATTTTACAAAGCAAGATATTCTATAATGGCTCCCAAGATTATTATTCTTTGACTTCAGTGAATCAATGTAATCCTCCCAAATCCCTGACTTAATCCTAGCCTGCAGTTGATATCCTTGAGATTTTTCTTGCACTGTGAATAAGGTCATCAACATGTTCTCATAGAAGACATCAACATTTATATTTAGACGCTTTAAAGAATAAATATTTCACACCCATTTTCTGGTTCTTCCTTTGAAAGAAACATGTTCTGAGATTATAAAATGACAGCTCATGCCTTGAAAATTCACTTAACAAATATATTTTCCCTAAGAATAAAGGTTCTCTCTCAGCCAATGAATAAAATGAATATGAACAGCACTGAGTGGTTGTTCACAGTGATTGTTGGCACTCTATCAGCTCTCCAGCAGGTTTTTTGACATGTGAAGGACATGGGGTTTTAGTGCTTTCAGAGGATCTGGAAAATACATTTTTATTGTTCTTCTTCATGGATGGAAAAGCTTTACAAAGTTGTTTTATTTTTAAAGTACTTGATGTTTTCAATGAGGATCTTTTCTTCTCCATTAACAAAAGAAATGACACACCATGGCCTTGTTAGCCTGAAGCAGAAGGAATGAAATCACAGGGAGATAAAAGGAGCTGAGGGAAACATGGCTTAAGAAGAAAGGGTGTATGTCTCAGGAAGAACCATGTTTTTCCTATCTTTTGAGACAGCAGAAACTTACTTTGGTTGCATCTAAAAGGCTCTCATTTTGTAGAAAGATTTTCTCTGAAGTTAACTTACTTGTGCTTACCTGTGCATTAGAATATGAAGCCCTGAATTTTCTTCCCTGTTAATTTCTTGTCTATTTTCCGATGTCTAAAGTCAATGGAAAATTTCACAGTAAAACTCCATGTTAAAAATATATTTTCAAGTAAGTATACTTGAAAGATATCTTCCAATAGAGAATTAGCTTTTATATGTCAAAGACACTTACAGTTTTAGTTACTTCAAACAGCAACCCTAGTGAGGGTAGTTATGCATTATGTGTTGACGTATTTCCTTCTGATAAACTTGAGTTCTCAGATTACAACATGCTAGCTTGTTGGGAGTATCTAAAAGTGATGTATGCATAAAATTCTTGAACTACACATTCCTGTACAGGTTCACACTTCTTTGTATGTATGTCACCACATCATACCCACTACCCAGGCACCTTGAAAGGAAGCATCTTATACTTCGAAATGTATTTCAGAGCTACTTCTGTAGCTTCAGGAGGCATCGTTAAGCTGAGGCAAAATCAAGTCACCAGGATTGTTGGTACTTAGTTAAAAGGTGAGATTCCTCTGGTTTATTTGTGATCATTTCTTTATGTTAATAAGATTACTAAGAAGGAAGACCTAGACCAAATGGACCTAATAGATATCTAAACGACACTGCACCCCCAAAAAGGGAATACACCTTCTTTTCAAATGCACATGGATCCTTCTCTAAAATTGACCACATATTAGGACACAAGGAAAACCTGAACAAATACATAAAAATCAAAATTATACCAACTTTTTTCTCTGATCATAAAAGCATCAAACTAGAAATTAGCAATGAAGAGAAAGCAAGAAGAATATCCAATACATGGAGACTGAAAAATATGCTACTAAATGAAGAATGGGTAACAGAAGAAATTAAAACCTACTTTGAAACAAACGACAAAGAAGACACAACATTCCAAAATGTCCGGGACTCAGCAAAAGCATATCTAAGAGGAAGGTTCATAGCAATACAGGCCCATATCAAAAACCAAGAAAATATTCAAAGAAAAAACCTCATATCCCAACTCGAAAAATTAGAAAAAGAACAACAAGAAAAGCCAAAGCCCAGAAGAAAACAAGAAATAATAAAAATAAAAGAAGAAATAAATAACATAGAGACCAAAAATACAATCCAGAAGATCAACAAAACTAAGGGCTGGTTCTTTGAAAAAATAAATAAAATTGACAAGCCCCTTGCAAAGCTCACAAAGAAAAGAAGAGAAAAGACCCAAATAAAG
>PVHY01003732.1:34626-103469 GCA_004024945.1 Uropsilus gracilis
ACATCTATATGGAAACAGATTCAACAATCTGGATGAGATGGACAAATTCCTGGAAAAATACAACTACCCAAAATTGAACAAAGAAGAAATAGAGAGTCTAAATAATCCAATCACAAGCAGTGAAATTGAAGCAGTTATAAAAACTCTCCCTAAAAACAAGAGCCCAGGACCTGATGGCTTTACAAATGAATTCTACCTGTCATTCAAAGAGGAAATAACACCAATACTATTAAAACTCTTCCAAAAATTGAGAAAGAAGGGGTGCCTCCAAACACATTTTATGAAGCAAGCATCACACTCATACCAAAACCAAATAAGGACAGCACTAAGAAAGAAAGCTATAGACCAGTTTCCCTAATGAACACAGATGCAAAAATTTTAAACAAAATACTGGCAAATCGAATCCAACGATACATAAAAACCATTATTCACCATGACCAAGTGGGATTTATCCCAGGGGCACAAGGATGGTTCAACATCCGGAAATCAATCAACATAATCCACCACATCAATAAGAAGAAAAACAAAACCATATGATCATATTAATAGATGCAGAGAAAGCATTTGACAAAGTCCAGCATCCATTTATGATAAAAGCCCTTGAAAAACTGGGGATCAAAGGAACTTACCTCAACATAATAAAAGCCATCTATGACAAACCCACAGCAAACATCATCTTAAATGGGGAAAAACTAAAATCCTTCCAGTTAAGAACTGAAACTAGATAAGGGAGCCCACTCTCTCCATTACTTTTTAACATTGTTTTGGAAGTTCTAGCCAGGGCAATAAGATAAGAGAAAGATATAAAAGGGATACAAAGAGGAACTGAAACTATCATTATATGTGGATGATATGATTGATTCTATATGTAGAGAACCCCCAAAAATCCACAGAAAAACTTATTGAAATAATAAACCAGATCAGTAAGGTTGCTGGTTACAAAATCAACACACAGAAATCAGTAGCCTTCCTATATGCAAAAAACCAAGCAGAAGAAGAAGAAATTAAAAAAGTCATCCCATTCACCATTGCACCAAAAACAATTAAATACCTTGGAATAAACCTAACAAAACACGTAAAAGAACTATAAAAAGAAAACTTTAAAACACTACTAAAAGAGATAGAAGAAGACACAAGGAAATGGAAAGACATCCCTTGCTCGTGGATAGGAAGAATTAACATCATCAAAATGGCCTTCCTACCAAAAGCAATCTACAGATTCAATGCAATCCCCTTAAAAATTTCAATGGAGAATATTTTTTAAAGGTGTTCTTTCTCCCAGGGTAGGATGTTCCAATGTGTCAATCATGGAATAAAATTTCTGCTATTCTGCTATTTTTATATATAACAAGTACTTTCTGTGTAAGTGGTATATTTCCCCACCCCCATTCTACATAAAGAAAATTATATATAACAGAGGTTGAGGATCTGCTCAAAGTTCCATAGCTATAAAGTAGCTGTGGCCCAGCAAAGGTTAGGGTCTCTGTAATTCTAAATCTTTCTACCCTCTTGACCAGCTAGTGATTGATGAACTTTGTAATAAAGTGAACTGATGGTAAATATTATTTCTTTCTGCAAGGTGACCTTTATTTTGCCCTGAGCTAACTGCACCCTTGAATGAAACAATGTGATAACATGCCCTGTTCCCTCCTCTAGAATGCCACTCAAATCTGCCCATCTGTTTCTCTCTAATTGTGGTTCCTTCCTTAGTCTTTGACTCCATGAAGACAGATTTACAATATTTACAGATTTACAAATGTATCTCCCATTAAGATGGTTCATGGGTAGATACGGTGATAGAACCTCAGGGTAGACAATGATGTAATGTATATATATATATGTATGCATGTATGTATGTATGTATGTATATATAGATATAGATGTGCAATCAATAAAAAAGTACCTCCCATTTGTGCAAACATTATGCCTTGCTTTTATTAATATATGAGGGTTGAGACATTATACTAACATATTGAAACCTGGGAAGTCATTTTAGGCAAACAAGTATTGTTTCTCAAACATGTGTGAGACTGTTGCCCTGGAACATTCTCTTCTGAAAACCAGGCAGACACAGTGAGAATCACACTGATATGTGGATTTGTAATTGATGAGCGACACTGCCTTGGGATGGTCTGCATGTGTAGAGATTGTCACTTTACAGGCATTGATTGATAGGTATGAGTTGAAACTGCTTTGACCACTTGAATGCTAAGTTATTTTGAGAAAATTATCATCTGAATTCATTTTGCACATGAAATATTGGAATAATTATACCTTTCTCATTGAATTATTGTGAAGCATAAATAAAATAGCTGCATAATTCTGACACATGTTAGAAACCCAATATTTCTTAGAATACCTTCTTTCATTCCCTGTCCTTGGTGTGGAAAATTAGACTGAAGATTTGAAGTGAATTAGGAGAGGAGTTGCTGTTATGCTTTTATAAGTTTCTCTGCCTGTAAAAGTTGTAGTACTTTATATCACATTCACTTTCATTTATTCTCCAAATACATCTTGAATGCCAACATGTGCTGAATACTACGTATGCCTTATTTTCAAGTTGATGTGCCCCTTAAAACTAATGACAGCAATACATTTTCACAGCAAACCTTCTAGAAGTTGTTTGCATAGACTCATTACCAGCTTCCAGAAGCCTTTCAAATATGACTGTGTCCTTAATTTTATTTCCTCTTCATGAAATGCTCAATGTTCTCCTAGTGAGGTAGCTTCATTTTTTTCAGTGCTGTAAATATTGAGTCATTGCTGCCCCTGTAGATCTATTCAGTGAAAGGTCGTCATTTGCTGCTCTGCCTAAATGTATCTGATGAAATAATATTTTTCTTTGTGGGATATTATATTTAACCAAAGTCTATCATTTCAGTTCAGAGAAAGTCTTGGGTCTGAAAACTTATGCTACCACTTGCTAGTTGGGTACTTGTAACATTTTGCCTAAATGTTCTTTTGTAATTATTGTGAGGAGAGAAAGAGCTATAAAACCAAGAGCATAGAACCTGACACAATGGAAATGCTCAGTGTATAGAATCACTTAAAAATATATATATATATATATGTATGTATAGTGCATATTTTTCTCTTATTACCAAAAAATACATGTTTATTCTAGAAATTTTAGAAAATCCAAGTAAATCTAAGTAATCTAAATGAATAAAAGAAAACCCACACATACTTAAGGGGCTGAGATACTTAATGGTACCATTTGATTCTAGAGTTATTGGTATGTCTATCTGTCTCTGTCTTGCTGTCCTTCTTCCCTCTTCCCCATATATTTAGCTTGATCCATAGACAATTGTTCATATGTAGCCATTTTTGAACTAAATTAGCAAATGCTTCATCTGGTTCATTCTAGTATATTGATAAAATTGGATCATGTAGTTGGAATATGTCGCTTTAATCTACTTCTTACAACTACGATTTGTTAACATCTCTCAAGTTCATTAAACATCTTCTATAATATTGCCTTTAGTTGATGCATTGTATTTCAGTATATGATTATACCTAATATTTTCACCAATTCCTTATTACTGGAAAATTATATTGCTTTTAGTTTTTTATTGTATTTGGAGGGAATAACACACAGTAGCATAGAACAGAGACTGGAGGCAAGAAGTCTGTTTTTCATTGCTATATCTATTTCCAGTTTCTTTATCTATAAAATACAGATAACCTTGATTCCTACCTTATCAGGTTGCTGTGAGAAGTTAGCCCTATCACGTGCTTAGAAAGTGTCAGTGGACACACCATAAGTAGGGAGCACATTTTTTCAGCGTGATATTCCAGAAATAGGGATGCTGTTACCCATCATTGTCAACCAGGTGACAACTAAGACCAAGTTGTATAATTCTATCTCTTGTCAACCGTGAAGGTCAAAAAAAGGTGTCAATGTGTCTTAAATATATGCAATTCAGTTGTATTAAGAGATGTGAAACATGGTAAACATACCTTCTTTCTCCAAATCCTTTTCCCTTTACATGGCACCGCTCATCCTTTAGACTTCAATTTAGACATCATTTTAGCATGGAAGCCTTTCCAGACTCACCTATTGTAATTAAGTATCATTCCTTGTTTTCCATTACAACTAGTATGTCTCCTGATCTTAATATTTTATTGCTCAATAATTTGATGACGCTGCATTTAAATTGTAAGCTTCTAGAACGCATACCCCACTGTTCTCTTTTGAATTCTAGGCCTAGTACCATGGTTGGTACATGGTAGGTACTTGCAAGATTTCAACAGAGTGAATTTCAGTACTCAACTGAATGTGGCTTGTGGTTATTGAGGCCATTGGAAGTTACTGACACTAAGGCTCTAGGTAAGTCCCATCTTATGAAAGGATGCCTTAGTTCTCACTTAGGATTGTGCATTTTTCATATTATACACATTAGGTTAAAGTTTCTTTTATTTCCAACGTATTTTAAGGGGTTTAGAATAAGTGCTCCTTGCCATTCTGATAATCTCTTAGAGCCTGTCTCCTGAAATTTCTGCATGTGTCTAGGCACATTGAATCTGATGACCCACTTCTAGCTGTAGGAAAGCAAGAGCTGAAACCAGAAACTGAAAATGACTCATCACTCCCTCACCAGCATTTCGATTCTTTTCACTTTAATCTGGAGCCAAATTTTGTACTTTTACCTTTCCCTGTTAGCGTAAGGTAACTAGTTCCATGTTAAGTACATTAAAAAAATTGTCAATGGGAATAGCCAACCTAGCTACTTTCTCAAGAGGGGTGTCTCCAAACCTAGCACTGGCATGCAGAGTAATTGACCAAAATTGGCACTAAATAAGGAATGAATGTTATTGCCTATGTAGGCCGCCAGCGTTCTCTTGTATTTGTAGTAACCAGGGGAGAAAGGTAGCTTTTGTGCAATAAAGTATGCAACTCATCGGGATGCATCTAAAAATGAGTGTTTTGAAGGCATTAAATATGACATATGAAGAATGGAAAGGAAGTCACAGTGATGTCTAAATTCAAGTCCAGCTTCTGTGTCCTACTTGTTCTACTTCCTGACTCTTTGTCTGTGAACTTCAGTATGTGGCTTTACCCCCAGCATAGCCCATGTGGACTCTCAGTACTCCCATTGTAAGACCTCTGTATCAGTGGTCTTTTAGGGAAATACAGCCCCAAGGAGGGAAGCTGTCACTTCAAAGCATGCCACAATGCTTAACTACAGCTGGGAAATTAACCATGTCCTCATGACAATATAGCTTCAAAAGCCTAAAGCCTTGTCTTTGTTGCTAATTGTTATTGATTTCTGCTATCAACTATTTTTCTGTCACAAGAAGAAACCTTTAGTGTTTTGGGGTGAAGAGTTAGTTTTGTTTGCCTAATTCCAGGAAAATAGAATGGTTCTCTGTTAGCTGTTTTGCTGGGAGAGAAGTTGTTGGTGGGGTTGAAATAGGCCACGATTAGGGAGAAATCAGTCCTGCCTACTTCATACCTCCTGCTACTCTCCTGTTGTTATAAAATATACTCAGTAAAGCACATGTTTTGGGGCCCACATTGTCACTGTAAGAATAAAAGCTCCAACCCATGATGAATTTTTAAAAGATGCTTTTGACAAAATGTTGATGTCTTTATCAAGATAACTTTATTAACAAAAATGGCTTCTTGTGTCAATTAATTAATTCTCCATTTTACATAAGGGGGAAAAACCTAATTTAATGTAATATCTGAGTTCCCAGAAGTTGAGAGGGATATGGAAACTTTGGAGAGGGTTCAGAAAAAAGATGAGCAAAATTGAATAAAGTTTTTAAAAGTAAGTAGAAAGTATTGGATTATAATATTTAGTCTAGCAAAGAGTAGGATCATCCCAGTTCAGGAATAAAATAATTTATAGCATAGAGAACAGTGATGAATTGGATCAACTACACTGTAAGGAGAATAGGAGGAAAAAAAGGATCAACTTATAAAATAATGGATTTGGTTTTTGTAGGTTGTTGAACGAGGGAAGAAGTTACAAAAGGTCCTGTAATTTGCTTTGGTGGATCCTAAAAGAAGGGGGAAATCACCTCTACCTGGACTAGATACCTAAGAAGACTTAAAGGCACATACCACATCATTTTTTTTTATGACTAGCTCCTAGATTGAAAGTATTATAATTGAAAAGCATTCTTTGTCCATATTCATTGACAATAAAAGAAACAACTCATATAAATAACAATTGGCTTCAATCTCCTCTTGGAAATACCACCAAATCTTATTTTGTGAAAGAAGATTGAGATTTGTTAGGTAATTGCTTCTTGATATGCTTTAGATTCAACAATTCTCATTGTTTTTAATTGTGTTAAAGTATGTTTATTAAAGTTCTAATGAGACCAAAGCTATACTGATTAAAAGCAGAATTATTCATTTAAAGCTTTTGATATTATTCAATGAAAGGTAACGTCTAATATTGGGAGATGAATCCTGCACTTCTAATCAGGTGTTTGCTGTGTACTTATTTTAATAGTTTTTTTTCAGATATGTTGAGGTCACAAAATTTTTATGAAATGAAACTTTTTATTATAAAACCAATTTATCCTAAAGAGCTCTAGGCAGGGTGCATCTTCCCCAGTGATTTTATAGCATCTAATTAATAAATAAATGCATGGCTAAGTAGGCAATGTATATTGAGAGCAATTTTTGCTTATTGTCACCCTTTATAATTTTTAGAAAGTGTTCTGAGGTTTTTTCCTTTCCTCCACTCCTTTTCCTACTCATGGATTTGAAATGCAGATACTCTTCCTTTCCTTGAAACTGCACTTGAAATTCTTTCAAAAGCTGTTTTCTGTCTTTGTCTTTCCAGGTTTTATATGCCTTATCTTTTTCTTTGCAATTCATTTCCAGTCTTGTATTTGACTTATTTCTCAAAGGCATTGAATTTAAACATTTTTGTCAAATTTTTCTGATTACCCTCCAATTGCACATATTTTAACTAATATCTTGATAACAGACCAGCAGTTTCTTTTTAGAGTACTCTAGCCCACACAATAGTAGGGTTAGTCCAACCCTCAGTACCTCTGCCTGTGGGTGTCTACTCTGTGTTCATGACCTCTGTGGGGGGAGGAGGGGTTGTCACTGATTTTCTGAACTACATTTTTGTAGGTTTTTTGATTTCCTGCTCTTTTCTTGATCTTTCTGCCTCATTGTAATCTCCTTCCCTTCCTCTCCTTATACAGCTGATCCAACCAGGGGCAAATCTGCATTGTTCCAGCTGGTTAAAGCCCTTTACTACTAATCCCTTGTCCTCAAGATGAAATCTCAGTTCTTTAGTATGCAAAGGTACCCCTCCATGTGCTGACTAGCTAACTCACCTGGCTTCTCTTCCCCTAGACTTTTCACACCATCCCCCTAGCCAGGTAGTCTTATCACTTGAGGCTGAGGTCCAAGGAACAGTGAGCTAAGGTATGGAGTTGAAAAATGAAATGATGTTGAAGCACCAGAGTGATAACAAATGACCCATGAGTGGAGTGAGAGAAGTGGGAACGGGATGAGAGATGAGCTATGAGATAAAAGAACGCTTTTTATCTTGTCTTAACCCCTCTGGCACACTAGAGGGTGGTCTATATCTCATCTCTTACCTGTAACATAGTCTCCTAACCTCTTTGGAATGTCTCAGGAGACTTATGACTAATAGATGATGATGATTTGCCCCCAGAGATAGATCCCTATGTTATCGCCTGTACCCCAGCTTTTCTTCACTTACACTTTGGAATTGAGTTTCACCTTCCCTACTAGATTATTGTGATTATTCCCTGCTAAACTATATAAGGATATTTATAATTGTATTAAATCGGACCAATTCAGATCATCCTCTGTGGTCCCCGGTCTGTGAGTTGACTGCTCTCTGATCATTATCAATCTCTTCCATCTCATTTCTTCTTTATTCCATGCGCGACTCCTAACAGTGGAGCATTGCCACTAGTTGCAGAGCCCCTGTGTCCAGCTGAAGGACAATGGTCATAGGTTCATAAAAACATTCTCTCCAAGGAGAGAGGACACTTGGTTCTGAAGAACTCGCGTGCTGATGCCGACGCGTGCTGATGCCCTTCCCTGGTTCTTTTCCCACCCTCAGCCTGCGATGGCGATCACTGGGGGCCCCATTGCAGCAGCCGATGCCAGTGCAAAAACAGGGCTCTGTGCAACCCCATCACCGGGGCTTGCCACTGTGCTGCCGGTTTCCGGGGCTGGCGTTGTGAGGATCGGTGCGAGCAGGGCACCTATGGTAACGACTGTCATCAGAGATGCCAGTGCCAGAATGGAGCCACCTGCGACCACGTCACGGGGGAGTGCCGCTGCCCACCGGGATACACCGGGGCCTTGTAAGTAACCTGCTGCAGAGCAGGGCCCACCTGCTCTGTCCATTCATGCTGCTGTTGCCACAGTATTACTGCGTCTGTTCCCGTTGCTGTCTGAAGAGTTGCTGATGAGCAGGGACCCCAGGTGGAGAGTCAGAGATCAGCAGTGAGGACTGCGAGGTGCTCCTCTCTGACTGTCAGCGCTGATGCAGACTAGAAAGACCAACTTCCGTCTTTCCTTTCAGCAAGGCAATGGCAGACAGTCAGCATGTTGTACTAAACGGCAGTGTTTGGGCTGTGGGGACAGATTTGAGGTTCCCTTTTGATTCTTTCAAAACTGCATTTGTTTTTTACAGTGCTGGCTGTTGATGGTCCACGGTGTCCTGCTCCTCGTAGCAACAAGTTTGTTGGAATGCTGGGCATTTTGGTGGCCTTGAAGAGAGGAAAGGGGGAAGATGTTCTAAGATGAAAGGCTAGCTGGGTTATTGGATACCCGTGGATATGTTTGTTGCTTTTTGAATATAGCATTGTATGCATCACATCTGTATAGATATATGTGCACAAATGGTTTAATTTTTTTATTTTATTTATTTATTTTTTTTACTGGAGAAGTTGAAATTAAGGAAGCTCCACTGTTTTCTCTTTTGTTAAGGGCATTCTTCCATTTTTTGTGTTAGCAAGAAGAATAGAGGTAGAATTTACCAAAAAAAAAAAATAAGAGCTAGAAAAATCTTCTTTCTTTACTAAGAAAATTACACTTGTAAATCACAGAACTAAAACTTGAAAAAATCTAGTTGATTAGGTAAATACTTCCTGCCAACAGTGTTAACTGCTATAAACTAGAGCTAAAGAAAAACTTGCATTAGTCTAGTAAGCCCTAATTTTCAGAAGAATGATCACCTTGAACTATTTAGTCAGTAATTGTTTTTATGGGTTTATACCCAGGCCACCTGTGAATGGGTTTTGGGAATCTTGGAGGGATTTCATGGGAGGGGAAAATGATAATTAAGGACTTAGAGAAGAAGCTTCATACAACAAAGAGGGTAGAGGAGTTAAAAGAATAGAGATGATTCAGTCAGGAGAATGCTAAAACTTGATTATGTAGTATGTGTATACAAACAGGTAATGTTCAAATGTTCAATCTCTTTTGAAGTTAGAACAAATGAACAAACAGAAGTAGATGTAAATGCAACATATGGGCTTTATTAAATTTGTGAGAAAGTTCCTGTCACCAAAGAGTGTTTCTCTAATGAGATTTGTCCTTGGTGCTCTCAGGTTAGAACATTTCTCCTCTACCTAAAATATGTTTCATTAGAAAATATCCCAAACAAAATGGAGAGGTAGGTGATCCTCAAAGATTATTCTAAAAAATTTGGTTAATGTTCTTGATGTTAATGAAATCAACAATATTGAACAGAAAAGTCTTGTTTATTTTAAGGCCATGAGTCATTTTAGGGCCCACATGTTGTGTCTGTGAACCTGAGGTTCTTGTGATTGGGTAAATAACAGTGTCCTTTGTCACATTAATCCCCTAGCTGTGAGGATCTTTGTCCCCCTGGCAAACATGGTCCACAGTGTGAGCAGAGATGTCCCTGCCAAAATGGAGGAGTATGCCATCATGTTACCGGAGAGTGCTCCTGTCCTTCTGGCTGGCTGGTGAGCTCCCGTTCTACCTCCCACAACCTTATTAGGAATCATCTGTCTTAAGAAACTCAAGTGAAAATGTATATGGAAGACTCTAGCACACACTAGCAATTATTTTGATGGTTAAAGACCACAACTTAAAGTTACTGAGTCATTTCAAAACTGAAATTCTTCAGTCCAGAAAAATCAGAGTTAGGTAAACCCTGAACTTGAAGTGTGCTAAGGATACATATTATATGAAAAAGTTACCTTGAGACATATTGAGACAGATCAAAGTTACCAAGTGTTGCAAAACTTCTCAGAGCCTTTAATATGATAATCCCTTAAGAAGCTGTAACTCATCATCCTTCCCAAATTTTGACCATGACAAAACTTTTTAATGTAGTCTCTACTGACTTTGGTTATGAGGCATAAACAATGTTGAAGTTAGTTTACTAATTAGACTTCTCTGAAATTAGGAAAAGATAATGATTTTTATCTTTTTGGGTTGATTTGTCTATAAATTTGCTTAGAGACACAAGAATGAACGAAGTATCTCTTCCTTTCATTAACAAACTATAGAGCAATTTGTGCCATGATCATAATCCATCTCCGAGCTGTGTTGTAGCTGCCCTTGCAGAGTTATAAGTGACTTCTTAATTCCAAATCTAGTGATGACTTCTCTCTTCTCATTCTACTTCACTTCTCTAAAGCTTTTGACACTATTGATCATCTGCTTTTCTTCCTAAATCTGTCTGACTTTGCTTCTCTGGTTGTCCTCTCTCCTACCTCTCACATTAATTGTGGTTACTGGGTTTCAGTCTTGTCCTCTTTTTATCCCTTTAGATCCCTTTTAGACCCATGACTTTAACTGTCAGCCCTGATTCCCCCTGGATCTTAACCTTACCTCACATATGCACAGAAATTTGTCAATATCCCGTTTAGACGCCCTAATCTATACAAAGGTGCTGTCTCTCTCTGGGCTATGCTGAAGTTGATTCTTTGGAGTCAGGTGGTCTAGAAGTTGTGCTAGAACAAGGGATTAGAATTAATTTTATATCTGTTCCCTCACCATACTTTGAGCTAATTGAGAATTGTGACTTCACCATTAATTCTCAGCATTTAGCACTGTGCCTGGCATATGGAGGTTTCTCTGTTCTGTGTTGATTTATATCATCTCTCCAAGGCCTTTTCAGTTCCAAGAGTCTGTGGAAGAACTTTTCCCTGTTTGTAGATCACTAGAAACCACCAGAAGAGACTTAATTAGTACACCAAATGCCTTTTGTGGGTAGCCAGGAATTAGAGGAAATGTATTTTCTTATGCTATCCAGAATAAACATTTACAAAACCATCTGGTGTTCACTAGCCTCCAATTTCAGAGTGCCCACAGTCTGCCCTTTTTCAGTGAGGAGGAGGACAGACAACAGCTTCCAACTAAAAAAGATGTTATGAAATCCCTGGTTTTTGTGTATTTTTTTGCCTCACAATAACTGCAATAAATACTTCAGAAACTGCTAGCCTGAGATAATGGACTCAAGTCAAGTAGAAAATACTAGAGTATTTCATTATTGGTATAGTGTCTTGTTCATACTGCCATAGCACTGGAATAAATATCATGATTACTGACAAGATATATAGCCTCTAGAGTGAGGAGCGATGCCTAAGTTACTTTCTTGATTTTTCTCCCCAGGAAATATGTTTTCCTATTTACCTAGGCTCAGCAATATTTGTTGACCCTGCTAAAAATAAAAAAGTGTTTTTCCTCCAAAATAAACTGTCTAGGTTCATTCCTATATAAGTATTTCTTAGGCAATGTTGATTTTAATTTAGATACATAAAATTTTAATCTTATTGACTGTAAGAAGCAAAGTCAATGATCATGTGAATTTTCTAAGAACATATGGTAAAGCATTTGGATAGTCCATTTGCACCAGATGTTGCTGTTTATGTAGTGGATGCTCAATAAGTTTTGTTGACTTATTGTACCTGGAAGACACAAGGAAGAATACTTAGGAGGATTTGTAAATTCCTTAGGTTACCATAAGAATTGAATGTAACTTTATCTTAAACTTCAGTTTTTTAATGTGGATATTTCTTAAGATTACTCTGCTGCAATCTTTGAATGTATCTTTTGATTTTTAGGCTTATCAAGTAAGTAAATCAATTTAAAATGTCTGTATTTTAAAATTTAAAGATGATAAACAAAGATGTGTTCTAAAATCTCCATCTAGTTTTCTTGCAACCCTGTTCCCTATTCCTCTTTCTCTCTTTGCATTTCCTCTTTTTTTCTCCTCTATCCTTCAGTCCTTCCCTGGCTGGAGGCCCATCTAATTTTCTGAGTCTCTTTGAATACAGGGCACAGTGTGTGGTCAACCTTGCCCTGAGGGTCGCTTTGGAAAGAACTGTTCTCAAGAATGTCAGTGCCATAATGGAGGGACATGTGATGCCACTACAGGCCAATGTCACTGTGGTCCAGGATACACAGGGGAAAGGTAAGGGACAGTCTGGTATTTCTACCCATAGGTAATGTTGTGAAAGAAAAGCTGGGAATTACCCTGGGACACCTGGGATACCATGTGTCTTTGACTATAATATTCCAGACGCATCTCTAAGGTATAAATGTGTTTTACAGATTCTATCCCTACTCAGTGCACAGAAATGAATCTTTGATATGATTAATTGAAGATAAAGAGAAAACATTAAAATAATAATAGTAATATCAACTATCCAGAACCCATGATGTCATTATTAACAGTTGAATTTCTAGAACAGTTGCATTTTAACATTTGTAGATATATTTATTTGAATATGGGATATATACTTAGGTACCTTTAAATGTATATTGAGTAAAAAGTTACTTTCTTAAAACACTTTTAATGTTCTATTAAAAATGCATCATTTTATTGTATGGTAATTAGAGTAAGTTTCAATGGAACTTACAAGGTTCTTTGATTTCACATGAAATAAGAGCAAATGGCTGTGCTCATGTGCTTCTTACATCCACTGATTGACCTTTTTTTATTATTAAATGATAAAATATTACCCAGAAAAACTTTGCTCCCTAGTCTTCTAATTTGCTCTTTGTTATATAGTGGAAGACAAGATAATGAAGCTCACTAGATGTGGGGAAAGAGACCTGAGAGGCAGAATAGTGTACTGTCAAAACCTCCAAATTTTGAATCCTCTGTCTTTAGAAATACCTTCATCTGTAATGCTCAAATAATAACTGCACATTCCTCCAGGGTTGTTCCAAGGATTAAATAAGTTATTACATTAAAGCATTTAGAACAATAGGTGCTATAACATTATTAATCATTGCTATAGTTATGTGACTGATGTGAATTGTATAAATACCACTGCTTAGTAATTTAGATGATGTCAAGGAACTATATAAATATTAGCTATCTTTATTTTCAAATAATACCTGCAAACTAGAAATTCTTTAAACCTACATCTCATTTTTTTCTTTCTAAATTCTGGTCTAGTTTTATGACTTTTAATAAGGTATTGAAGTGTATTTTTTGCTACTCACTAAATTTTCTTCTTTTCTTATGTTTACTTCTTAAATTTACTTCTTAATGTCTTATAATTTTTGGAAAACTAAATTTCAGTTTCTAGTCAGATATTTCTAGGTGAAGAAAAACTTGCTTTTCCAGTATTCATTTATTTAGTCGCTCTGCCAAACTTATAGTATTGTTTTTAGCAAGCACTAAAGTTATTCAGTTATTCAACTATACAATCATATCAAATAAGGGTAAGGCAGAAAGCTAAGGAGAAAAGAGAAGGACAGGGAAGGGAGAACTTGCTTCTTAAGTTGCTTTTCTTATAACTATTGTTCTTTGGATGAACTGATGATTCCTGTTTTCAATTATGCTTGGGCCATCTGGATTCTAGAGTTCCCTCTTTCTCTCCCTCTCTCACCCTTTCTCTCTCTCTCTTTCTCTCTCTCTCCCTCTCTGTCACACACGCAGACAATAGCATACTTGGGACTATGAAAACAAAACATAAAGAGTGATTATGGGGCAATTTGTGGCAGGAGGTGTGGGGGAAGCAGCTTGGTGAGCTGGGGTCTTCCTTTGTCACATGTTCTGTTTTGAGAAGTCAGCGTAACTTGATCAGGGAGGTTAGGCCGGAGGGTTGCTGCATGTAGGTGCAGGTACCACCACAGGAAGCTGCCAGGAAAGCATCTGCAGGATGCGGGGACTGTCTTCCCAGTCAGTGGGCAAACAGAAAAAACAAAACAGGCACCTTGTAGGCAGACAGAGCAACTATGGGATGTCCAAATAATAGGCTTTAGGGTTTGTGGAAAGGTTGAGAAGACATTGTGGGAGGAAATGTAACTAACACAGTCAAATGAGAGTGAAGAGGAGATAGTTTATACATCCTCATAAAAAAGTCTTCTAAGAGGTTAACAGAATGTTTTCTCCTTCCTTCCTTCCTTCCTTCCTTCCTTCCTTCCTTCCTTCCTTCCTTCCTTCCTTCCTTCCTTCCTTCCTTCCTTCTTTCCTTCCCTTCCCTCTCCCCTTCCCTCCCTTCCTTCTTTTCTTTTTGATTTTTAATTTATTAATTTGTCAGTACTTTACATATTAATGTATCTTTGGGGTTGCATATTTGCTTTTCCATATATGCACATGCTTTTCTCACTCAAACCAATGCCCTAGTCCCTTCCTTCTCCTCCTCCTTCCTCTCCTCCCTCTTCTGTTCCCTCTGGTAACCAGTATATTTAGACTCTGAGAAACAGAGTGTTCTTAACACTAATGGGTTGTCAAGGAATTGCTTTGTGACCTTTGATGGCCTTGCATAGGTCTATGCACCTAATTGGTCCTCCTTCAGTGTGAGCTAGATAGAGAGATCTGTGGATCAATTCTGGACTCTGTTAGCTCAAGATTGCCCTTCCACACCAGTGTTCCTTGTTACTCTGGAAGTGAAGAAGAACGTGGGTGAAAGGAAGTGGGGTAAAAATTATGGACAGGAATTTGGAGGATGCAGCATGTTCTTCCAAGGAAGGACACTTTCCTATATTCAGACTGTAGAAAAGTTGGCTTATTCCCAGCACTTTTTATATTTCCTCCAAAGCAGCAGTTCCAGATGTTAGGAAAACAGGCAACATCCATTGATTCCAACTTTTATGGAGAAGGTGATTTTTTTCACACTAAATCATGTTTTGCCCAATTATCCCAGTCACTCTAGGGAGGGATAGGCTCAAGAGGAAAAGAGAGAGGGAGCAGCCATCCCTGATTTGCAATCATTTTGTTTTTTTTAAGGTAAAGAGAGACAAGTTAATCATTGAGATGCAAATACAATAAGCTTGTGACCCTCATTGACTTGAGAATTGGGGTCATGTTTATTAGTTTATCTTTATTTAATGCTTATTTACATTTTTGAATTCCGAAGCATTATACAAAATCTGGGGAAAAAAAATAAACTCCAGTTTCCCCATTTTCACTGTGGCAAATATTTACCGCTGTATCTTTATCATCCTCTCTGCCTTCTTCATGAGAAAATATATTTCCTCTTTTACTAGTTACTAAGATAGTTTTTCTTTTCCTAGTTGGGGTGACAAAAGGGCATAAAAGAGCATAAAATTAAGGGCATAAAATTCACTAGAAAATTATGATTTTTTTCAACATTAAGGGATCAAAAGAGAACTAAACCTACTTGACAAAGGTTTTTAATTTAGTACATCAAAAATGTTCAATGGACCTTATGCCATGAGTACATTAATTTTTGAGATGAAAATTGTTTACTTCTAGGAAAATATCCTATCATTTAGTTTTGGTAGACAAGGATAGATACTAACAAGATTCTCTTACAAGTGTAACACAGACGAAAAAGGGGGGAGTAATTTACCACACTTTACATAATGGCTACTTTAGTAAAGAAAAAGCCAAATGGCATTTTGCCATTTATCTTACAAACTACTACTATGTTTAATTATAGGTTAGAAAGGTAAATATGGGTCAGGACCAGCTATTATGGATTTTGTTTTCCCAAAGAAATGGGAGTCTCAGCCAAAACATGACAAAATAGACACCATGGTTCCCTGTTATTTGGTGGCTCTTTCCCAGGCCTCACCCACTAAACTGAAGTCATGAAATTCAAAACTTAGCATTTGGGTTTGTTTCCAGGTCCATGTAAGAAGAAGTAATATTATTTTACCTCATTTATTTATTTCTTTTTGGCACTGACATGCAAGATAAAATAGACAGTGTGCAAAGTTGTCTTGCCAGCTTTAAGTAGAGCCTCAATAAGTCCCAATTTCTAAACTTTAGACCTTAAAGGGATAAGCTAGCCAACTTGGCATATGTAATCTCCTGACAAGTTAAAAATGGAATTTTTAACTTGAATTTTTAGAATTCAAGTCTTTGAATAGAATTTTTACCTAATTTTAAAATTAGTCTAAAAATAGATATACTCATGGGTAACTTTAAAACATATATCTGATTTCAGCTAAATGTTAGCTCAGTTACAGAATTTTTCTAGTGGTTTCTTGAGTAGCTGATTTGAAGAATTTGCATATTGACAAACAGTCCTAAAGATGTTGAGAATCCAAGAAACCAAATATACAGGAGGTACTTTTTTTGGTTCTCTGTTATATGTATGCCAGAGTCAGAGTTAACCAGAAAAGTATTAAAAGGTTCTCAAGATTTATCCTCTATACTTAAATAGAATCCGGACTAGTCCTGGTATTGTTGGTAATCACACCCTGTCATTAACAATAAGCAAAGCCTTGTGGAAAATGTTTGCTTTTCAGCCTCTTTGTTGTTGCTTTGAAGCATGCTTGACTTTGTTGTCGTGCACTTGCTGCTTGCATTATTCCCATCTGAAAAATGCAGTGTTGACTACATCACTGACTCTGGGTCTGGCATGACTTGAGAGCCACTTGGGAAGTGGCTGTGGAGACTCACAAAGGATGCCCTACTTGTAGCAAGTACTCAACCCCATGAGACTCCCTCTCCCTCTCCCTTTGGGGGAAGCACTCCTGCTGCAGAGAGCCCTGTCCAACCACCTTTCCTAGCCACAGAGACTTGGCTAATTCTACAACTAGTCATGCTTTCCATGGACTGAAGATAATTTTCTCCATTATGATTCCTCCAGCAACCCAACTCCCCACCTGTCCCAACATGGAACATATCCTCCCTATGGAAATAAGCTAAACTATCACTTTTTTAAAAAAAGCAGTAAGTCGGTTTTTGAACTCCAATTTGTGTGTGTGTGTGTGTGTGTGTGTGTGTGTGTAGCATCCTTTCTCGACAGAGGACAATACAACACTTGACAAAATTTTTACTTAAGAGAACTTCAAGTCTTCCTGGCAAGAGTGCCTCAGTTTGGAACCAGAAGCCCCAGATTTGAATAGCTCAGGCTTCTGCAATTTTAAGGAGGACTGTATTAGTTATATAATTTTCTCAATAGGAAACAATTATGAAGGTTCAGCTTTGAAAAGAGCAGACATACTATTGAGATTAAAAATTGTCAATCCTAAAGCTGAGAGAATTATAATTTAGTTTCAATTCTACTATAAAAATTTCCCTTTGCAATGAGTGGGAAACAAATATTTTTGAATTTCCTAATTTTGGACTGAGGTTAACAGTTGAGAAATTTCTTTTCTCCCTTTCCTGGCATTTATTAAAGTGCTCTACATACTTCAGGAAACACAAGGTGTGAAGTCCCAAACGCATACATTTTTTGGTCTTGTTCTTTCGCTGGCCAGCTCAGACTGCTGTTACTACTCTCTGTAGCCAGAGTAACTCATCTTAATGCTCTTCCTGTGATGGACCAATTCCTAAATAACTCCAAAATCCAAAATGCCATTTCTCTTTGTACATCGCAAAGCCTATCTGAACTGTTTCTTTTCATTTGGCATGAGCTAGTCTGACTTCATTTCTGTTTCTAGGTGCCAGGACCAGTGTCCCGTGGGCATGTATGGAGTTCACTGTGCTGAAATCTGCCAGTGTGTCAATGGAGGGAAATGTTACCACGTGAGCGGTGCATGCCTCTGTGAAGCAGGCTTTGCTGGCCAGTACTGTGAGGCGCGTTTGTGTCCAGAAGGGCTCTATGGAATCAGATGTGACAAGCGGTGCCCCTGTCACCTGGACAACACTCTTAGGTGAGGTTCATTTGCCCCAGAAGGATCTGTATTATTTATTCTTTACCCTCATTGTCTACCATTGGAAGGAAGAATTGGGAGAGAGATTTTCACACTGAGATGCTTCCTGCCTCCAGGGCATGCTGGTCGGCCCACCAGCTACCTCAAGGTGATATGTTAAGTCAGAAGTGCTAAAATTGTTAGCTAGTCATGGGAGGATATTAAATTCTATTCTTTATGAATGACCACTATCAGAAGTTAAATTCACTGAGATTAGCCGAGCATTTCCTAAGAGAGGGATTCTGTGGTAATTCCCTTAGAAGCAAAGATGCAAAGAGAAAAATGAGTTAAACCCATGTGACTACATAAAATGCACAACAATTCTCTCTGCAACAACTTTTGCTTGACAGCACATCTGTGTTGAGAGGAAGCATGTGGGGGGAACTTTGTAAAAGTGTTTCACATGTGGCTGTCACATGTGAAATATGTTTTCAGAGTTGATTATTCTGACATCGAACTCACAGGGGTCTTTTAGCTTAGAAATTTCTCAAAGAATTTAAGAACAGGAAACCAAGATCCCACCCAACCTACTATACCTTGTCTGTTCCTGAAAATATCTTTCCACCCCCTTTCTTCCTCTCCCTCCCCTAAGGACCAGATACATATCACTTGGAATTCTGGGTCTCATTTGTAGAATGCTGGAAAAGTTGAGTTTGACAAAAATGTAGTTAATCTATAGCAGTTCAGATATTACTAGAATTACTTTGATTTGCATTCAGAACAGCTGTTACTTCATTTATTGCTTCTGAAAGATAACTTGTAACCACATCAAATCTCAAATGCACAAAAGTTAAAAGTAAACAGAAGCCTGTGGTTGGTATCTTCTTTAAACTATTGTTGGAACAGAGCAAAAGAAAAAAAAAAAAAGAACTTTGCAGTGTGATTTTGTCTGTATATGCTAGAAGACTTTTTAGTGGAGTTAAATAAATGTGTTCTTAATGTGTCACAAGTAACTTTGTGAACTGCTTTAGGCAACTTGCAGTTTTCTTCATTAGGATATATTGCCACTCTTTTAATAACAAGGTTAGATAAACATTTGGGTAGTAAAACTTTGCTTTTAATTCTCTGTCCAATTGGGGACAAGTTATGAGCTTGGCTGCCTTTATTACTATAGAAAGTTTGTCACAGCAAAATGGAAAACCTCATGTGGTGATAGCTACATACTTTTTAATGTCAGCATGCTGTTTTGCTGTGGGTAGATACCTGCTGAAATAAAATAGATTGATAAACCTATGCAAGAGAGTTCTGCTCTGAGACTAATTGAAGAAGTGGAGAAAGTGTTGACCTTGTTGGAACTGGATATCACGTTGGTAATGGACTTCGCACTGTCCAAGGTGAAGAGGACAGTTATTTTATTGACATGAACACTAATAATTTTTATATAAGTCACATGTACCTAAGTATATATATTTTTCAACAACAGGTACATGAAATTAGCATGTACATGATAATCACATAAATTGAAATAATTTGAAAATCTGACATGAAATCAAATAATCAGAAGATTAAAAAATAATTGGTCCATTAAACTCTTCCTTAAATAATGAAAGCTAATTTTTAAAATAAGCTTTTAAAAAAATCTATTAACACTAGTTGAATATTAATTTTATGACTCAGTCTCATTGATCACAGTGAGCCATAGATCTGATTTTTATAGCTTGAACTGCTGTGTAAAATTCCTGGAAATACAGGTCTTTTTAAACTAAAAGGTGTAGAATCTTTATACTCATTAAAAGTATATTTTGTTTATTTTGCCATTTAATCAAGCAAATGGAGCTTGTTATTGCATCATTGGTGATGCATGTTTTCCTAAAACCATTTCACTATAATTCAGGAGATAGCAAAAACAATGCAAACTATTAGTTCTATAGAGGTACACATTGACATATATTGCAGCTGATATATTTGAGCAGGAGCATATATTTGTTAACTTTTGTTTCATAAAAAATCTTATTCCAAAATTTGGCATTATAAGAAAACAACAATAAGTTATTAATTGGTCATGTTTTATTTGACTATTTGGGCTCAGCTCTGCTTGGTACTTCTTCCTCTGGTCTCCCTGTATCCAGTTGATCCTGTAATTCCTCTCTCACATGTCTAGCATTTGACTATTTGACAGGAGTGGCCGAACCTTATTTGTCCAGTAGGTTACTGCGAGCTTCATTGCATGGTGACTGCCTTCCAAAAGTAGCAAGGGACAGGGCAAGCCCCATCCTGCAAACACTTTCAAGTCTCTTGCTATTTGATGTTTTCTGATGTTCTTTTAGCAAAGCAGTTTGAACAAGCAAGTCTAGCTTTAATATACACTACTTTCTGATGGAAAAAAGTTGCAAAGAATTTGTAACCATTTTTATTTTTCCATCTCTCATAAGATAGAGATGATCTAAATATATTTATAACTAATGTTATTTTTAACCAAGTAACATGGTTATAGAACCTAATGGTATTCACTGTGACCTGAAATTTTCAATGGTAAATGAATTTTTATGATAAAAATAATTTTGAGCAAGAAAATGAAATTTGAGATTTCATTAATATTCTGCATGAGATATGCATATTAGCTCTCATTAATAATGACACTTAATAGCTATCTGCAAGTAGGATATGCCTGTTCACAAATGCCACCTCATTGTCATTACATTTGAGCATTAATAGCATCTGAAGAAATACTTAAAAGTTCAGTAACTCTGTTTTAATCACCATTATATTGAGCTCTATAATAATTTAACTCTGAAATTAAAAATCCTACTAGAATATTTATATCTGGTTCTATGTGTGTATAAAATGATAGATATTCCTGTATTTGCTGAGTTCTATTTTTATATACATAAAGCAGTTTGTTCTTTCGGAAGAGAACAGGTAGGAGTATATCACCCCTCAACTTTGAATCCACTGCTCTAACATCAACACGTAAATCTCATTACCAATTAAGCTGCCTGCCTGAGAACCCATCAAATGCCTCCAAAGTGCTCTGGCTTCCTACATCTAATTACAAATTGCAGAATACTAATTTTGGTGTCAATCAATCCAAGAAGCAATGTGCAGCACTAATACTCACTAGGGGGCCTTGAATATCAATTTCTCTGTCTGCCTCTAGCTTAGTTCAATTCCCTGTCCCAAAAGGGTCTATTTTGTTTAACATTTATACCTGTGCCATAAATATTAGCTTCTGCATTTTAATGTAAAGTAATATTTTACTACTAAATATGTCTTCTTTAAGGCAAGTTAAGGTCAACTGCTTTAACCAATTCATCAGTTAATGTCTTTTCCTTTTTTTCAATTGCAGTACCTTACTAAAGTACTAAAGTAAAATTTCATGTGTCCTGCTTTTTGCATGATACAGTCTTTTATTGATCCCTTTTTATCTGTACTCATCCCAAATTTTAGCAATTCTATTTCACATCTAGCCCTCCTGGCAGGCTGCTGTGAAACTTCTTTTTACTTTGATAAAAAAAACAACAAAACAAACCAATCTGGATTCAAGTTGATTCTCCCACCGTCCATGTCAAATTCTGAGTAAATTACTTTCTCTTTCTACACTGTGTCCCTTCATTTATAAAAATGGTATCATACCTACAACTTAGAATGGCTGTTAGGACTAGGTGAAATAATGCACAGGAATTACTTAGCATGGTGTTGGCACACATTCAGTGCCACTTACAATCTCATCATAAACATCACGTAAGTGTTCCCTGCATGATTGTGATTCCCTGCTAAGATATGACTTTGACATTTTAAAAACCAATTTTAAGGAACATCTTGCCTTTGTAATGCAGATATGCAGATTGTAATTTAACATTGCTTGATATGATACTAGGGGTAGTAGATTAATTTGGGAAAGAAAGATCCCTGAAGTCAGACTCTAGTACACACCAACTGTGACATTTTACATATTCACTCAATTGGTATTAACAATAGGCCTTCAGCATGCCAGGGACAGGTAATAAAACAGACTTAATTCTTGCCCTTTTGAAACCTGAAGTCCAAAGGGAAAGAAGACATTAAATGATTGTAAAAATAAATCAAAATTTAATAGATATTTTGTGGAAAAAATAAGAAAATAGATGTAATCTAAACATAAGTGCTGAAAAAAAAATCTCTAAGAAAGAACTGTTTAAGCTGAGACTGAAAGAATAAAATGGAGAGCTAGGCATAGTGGAAACAGCATTGTGGGAAAACCCACTGCAAGGCCTTAGATTGAAAAAACTCAATACTTGTACAAACTGAAAGAAATTCATTGTAGTTGAGCATAATAATGAGTAATGGTGGGAAAAGAGGTTGGGCAGTAGGCAGTAGCCAGATAATGAGGACCTGTGAACCATATATTTAGAGTGTTCATATTTCTGATATCCTCAAGGTCATCTGGTTTAGCGCTATTGTCTTAAGTAATCTAATTACTAGTAAATCCAGCTTCACTCTTAAAAATATCCTGGCTTAGATAATTCTATAATCACTAACTATATCAAATAGTATGGATTTTTTTTTAATAGTATGGATTTTATTCTATGTGCAGTTGGGAGCCTTTGAAGTGTTTTGCAGAGAATGAGATGATCTGATCTACTTTTTAGGTGATGAGGTCTGCGTGTTTGCAAGAAGAATAGTTGAAGGTGTTCATGAGTTTGGCTCAGAGCAGAGTGGTAGCAGCAAAGAGGAAGAGATGTGCATTGATTCAAGAGCTATTGTGGGCATAGAATGGCTAAATCCTGGTGATTAAATGAATATGGAAGATGAGAGAAGAGAAATGATTAAGAATAGTTCTTTGATTTTCAGTTTGAACAACCAAGTAAATGTTGGTACCAATGAAGACAGTTGGAAGCAGACAGTGAGTGAGGAATGAAGAAAGGGAGGATGGATTCCATTTTTGACATGTCAAGTTTGAGATTGCACGGGAATGCTGGCTGCTTGATTAAGCATAAGTAACTGACCTAAGTAGAGCTGAAGAGATACAAGTAGATCTGAGACTCAAGATCCACTCTTTTGAAGTCAGATGTATTCCATATGAAAGATCTTGATTTAAATGTAGAGTTCTATTGATACAGTCCTTCATACCATGTTTCCTACATTATGCTTGTGACATGACTAGGTCTTTGTGAGCTCTTAGTTGCTGCAGGGACCTCAAAGCCTATTTAAATAAATTTCTGAAAATATGAAAGTACTATCCAACCCATAAGCTTTCCCACTACCCTCCACCCTTCCCCCCAAAAAAAGTAAAAGAAGATAGGAAATGGCATTATAGAGTTTGGACTGAGGGTCTCACTGGATAGACTAGAATGTGAGGTCCAAGGAAGTTTTGTGCTTTTGCTGAGGTTACCCAGGTGGCAGGAGAATCCTTAGTCTTCACCGTTCCCCCAGGATATTATTCTCCCTAAGAGTGGTAAATTTAAGAACACTCCTCTTATGAAAGGTCACTTAGCAAATGTCTAGATGCAATGGTGATTTTTTTTTTTTTTGGCCCTTGTTTAGGGGGAGGGCTTTATCTCTATCAGTGGGGAAGGTTAAACAGCCTTCCAGTCATGTGCAGAACTAGTTTGCTTGTTGATTGTTTCTTTGGTGAGAAGCATATGTGTGTGAGTACCACAGGGTGTCCTGTTGTGTCAGCCTCAGTGAGCTGATATGTCCATTTGCTGTGGAGCAACAGCTGTCCGCTTGTCCAGCCAAGGTGACTACTGTTTCAGGTAGAGGCAGCTGCTTTGTTGTCAGGTATGGAAAGCCGAGAGAAGATGCAAGATCTCTGCACTTAGAGTTCCTTGAACATCCACTGATTAACTGATTTGCCTTGTTCATTGGATGACGTTCTTTAGACCTTTTCAGATAGTCGATCTCTTGTTGAATGAATACTGTTAATTCCCCCCAAAATATACTTTCAGACAGAAGCATGGGGTTATCATAATCATCTTCTTAGAACATGAGGCTGAATTCATGCAACATTTCTGTAGTGCCAGTCACTCAGGTTTCGGTTCATTAATTAAATCATAGCAAGTCTGGGCATGACGTTTAAATTTTTGTGCGTAGAGTTATCACATATTGAGTGATCATGACTAAATTAACATTTGTACAAGCCTTGGGTGTCACGTTTACCCAAGAGTAATTTGCGTCTCTCATCCATGTCTCTCAGCTGTCACCCCATGTCTGGAGAGTGTGCCTGCAGACGGGGTTGGTCAGGACTCTATTGTAATGAGACGTGTTCTCCCGGATTCTACGGGGAAGCTTGCCAAGAGATATGCAGCTGCCAGAATGGGGCTGATTGTGACAGTAGGACTGGAAAGTGCACCTGTGCCCCAGGATTCAAAGTGAGTGGCCTGGAAGGGTATGAGGGGTGCATTGTGGAGCATATTGATACCATGATTTGTATGACCTTTTCTGAAATACAAGGAGTGTGCTAAAATCTTCCACATTATTAACAAGAAAAAGAGTAAGATGAAAGTAGCAATAAAACATGTAAGTTATAACCTTAGAATGATGACTGAAAGAACTGGTAAAACTACAAGCTTAGTATTTAAGCTTATGGTTAATACTTAGTTATTTAATTAATATATATCATGAAGTATGAGATGTTTCAATGACTTTTCTTAATTATTGTACTGTTTTATAGGCAACAATATTACTTTCCAAATAGCATATGTATTACTGTAAACAATTTTTATTTCAAGCTTATGCAGTTTGATGACATATATCAACTTAGCATTCATTATGCATTTACATTTAAAGATTAATAATACTTAGAAGTTTTTGGTTTCTTTGAAAACATATATATATGTTTATATATATATAATATATATATTATATATATATATTATATATATATAAACTAATAGGACAAGGGCAGAATTTAGCCCAGTTTCTAAGATTCCTCTGGTAAGAATATTTTTTAAGGGAAATGGATGGTCCTTCATTGTTTTCTCTCATTTTGTAAAAAAGAACGAGAGTGCTGGTGGTTATTCCAGAGTCCATAGTGCTAGAAAAGTGAATTTTAGAGTCTTGGAACTGAGAGAATATGTATAGGGTTCTAATATCAAAGTTTTTTGGTTGAGCTCTTGACTTCACCTTGTGTTGAGAGTCTTTTCTGTTTTTAAAGATGACCTCCAGTCACTTTGGGGGAACTTCTTCTAAGTTTAATGCTCACTATTAGATAATAAATTGAATCAGGCTGCTGATTGTGTGTATTCATTGCTTTGCTTCACCCACTGATCATATTACATGTTATACCAGGATGTCTAAAATATATTGCAATGTAATATGTGCTTATATTCATCTTTATTTACTGAGGTGACAGTGGTTTTACATCTATAGTTTATTATTATAGATCTGGTTATCTGCAAGCAAAGACAAATTTTTGGAGGGGCCAGGAAGGAAAACTAATGAAGGTAGCAAGATTTTTCAGGATCCCACTTAATCTTCTATCCTAAACATAGACCAACTAACAGTACCCTTAAATCTGAAAAAATTGTATAATGGTGACACTACAGCAGCACTCAAAAAATACAATGTATTAAACTTAGAGAGAGCTTATAATTAGCTTCTCCAAGATTTATTTTTGTATATTTGCATTGACCTTATTTCAGTTGGTAAGTTGCATGCACTTTCCTGTTTGTGCCTCTCTAGGGAATCGATTGCTCTACTCCTTGCCCTCTGGGAAGTTATGGTATCAACTGCTCCTCTCTGTGTGGCTGTAAAAATGATGCTCTCTGCTCTCCTGTGGATGGGTCTTGCACTTGCAAGGCAGGTAAGTGAGTGGATGAGGTTTCATTTAATCCTTGTCCGGTGTCTCCTAAAGTTACAGCAAAGAAACCTCTTTAGGGTTCTAGCTCCAGCTGTGCCAAATTTAGGGGCCTGAACTCAGCCAGCCCCTTCTCCAGGGTAGACTCACTTGGGAATCATGAGAACAATCTTACATAAGATGCTCTCTGATGTTGCCGCCAGCTCCAAAGTCTGTGAGTCTCTTTGGGGAAGAATAGAAAAACTGACATGTGTCCAGGCCCCTAAACTGACTAACCTGGAATAGTGACAAGAAATAGAGCCAAACACTGATTTCACAGGAGGCCAAAATGTGTCTGTCCATCGTTGCTACCACAGCGAGAATCCTCAATGCTCACTGTTAGTGGTTAATGCGATCCTGCTGTCCAGAAAGGGTTTCTCTTTCAGTGTAAGCCTTCCTTCCCTCCCAAAGAAATGTTCCACTTTTCTGACCTGAACCAAAGTCAGCATTCCATGGTGCATATCACTGTGCATCAAAGGTGCCTCCACTACATCTCTCTTTCCCCCACTAGCCCAGGAGCGCTTCTGTGTTCTTGACAGATCACGAGGCAACACGACCACTGGAGACTTTTGTTGATTTCTGATGGAGGCTTTATTTACATGGCAGAGCCAGTGTTCTCTGTGCTGGGGCCTGGGGTATTGCTGTGCATCTCCAGGATGTTTCCAAAAGGAAACATAGTTTGGAAAGGCCGGGCAAATTCCCTGCTGTCTTTATTTCTTCACGTGCCCTGGCATTCTTGTCACTGTAGGCTGGCATGGAGTGGACTGCTCCATCAGCTGTCCCAGTGGCACGTGGGGCTTCAGCTGTAACTTAACCTGCCAGTGCCTCAACGGGGGAGCCTGCAACACCCTGGATGGGACCTGCACATGTGCACCTGGATGGCGCGGGGATAAATGTGAACTTCCCTGCCAGGTACGATGGTGCCCCAGCTGGGAGGAGCTGCTGGCTGAGGCTTAGCTTCCTTTTGACTTAAAGTGTCTGCATGTGATCCAAGCTTCAGTAACTGTTTGTAGAATTGAGGTGTTTGAATTCAGATTGGATATAGGTTTTAAAAAGGGTCAGCCTTGAAACTTGGTTAGGTGGCTTTGTGAGATGCACCCCTTCTTCCATCTCTATTTGGGTTCCCCACAACTCCCCTCAGTTTTCTCTGTGTACCCACTCATCTCTTCATGGTAGCTAGCCAACAGCATTTGTCAAGCACCCTGTATAAATAAGCCCGTCAACTCTCCAGATATTGTATTTCCATTATAATGGAAACACCCCTCCCCCACTCCCAGCTTTAGGGAGCAAAGGGCAAGAATTGAAAGGGGGTGTGACTGGTATTACAGGAGGATGAAGGAAGTAGTGAAGAAAGGTCTGTAAGCAGCCATCTTTTAACATAAATATCTCTGTGGGCACAAGACTCTCCAAGGATTTCCCTGGTTCAGTGCTGACTCTACTCCCGTGATTGGTAAGGTACACAGCATTAGAAGTCCCAGCTGTGTCTACAGCAGGCTGACAGAGGGCAAGTGGGAAGTGCATTCTGTAGTCACCTACCTGTTCTTTTTTCCTGAAGGAACTGGCATAGTTCCCTCTTTCCCATCATTCTTTCTTCTTATTGAAATCCTTTCTTCTGAGCCATTAAGCATTATCGGAGTAGTATGCCTTCTCTGCCTCAGGGAGACCATCTGATGGTGGGATAGTGTGACCTCTGACCTGGACCCCTTAAGAACACCCTCTGATGGAGATTTTTTTGCCCCTGGGCTTCCTTTTCATTAACTACAACCCATTTTCCAACATAGAAAGGCTCCCACCCTGGACACCTCCAGCCCCCTAGGACAAAGTAAAGTTTAGCTTTATTGCTGCTGTGCACTAGTGAACAAATTTTCAGAGTTCTGAAAAGAGCTTAAACATCACCTTTCACTTCCAGTCTGAGTGTAGACAAAGCAAAGCCCCTGGCACAATCTTGTCCCATTTTATACATTAAATGTCATTTACTAGTCACAGCTGGTAGCTTAGTGGTTCATATTGTGGTAAAGCGCTATCTTATGCAGCCCTAGCAAACATCAGTGGCACCTAAAATGTTTTTAAGTATAAGAGACCCTACACAAATGATAATGATTATAATTGTTTTATTGTAGCCCTCAGGTTCCCTGCCCTGAAAACTGTGCATGTTAGTGCTTGAGTGGTGTGGAGGCTTGTCACCCTTCCCTCCATTTATCAGGATCTGACAGCAAAGAACAGAATCAGTAAATACAGGGCTTTCCATTCCTCTCCATTGGACAAAACACCCATGCCCATGAAGAGTCTTGTCTCTGTGTACCACCAATGTTGACATGCTTGGGAAAACAGAGGTCTAAAAGGGGGACAGAAAATGAGGTTGGTTCCACATATCCTCCATCCTCTCTAAGAGCTTCAGTCTGAATACTTCATGTAGTCTAGAACTCTCCATGGAAAGGAGGGTATTAATTAGAAAAAGTAGCAAAAGATTTTAATTTTTCCTCACAATTCCATGTATCCGTTAGCAAGTTAGGGTAACAAACTTGATTCTATGAAAGCCATATATATTTCTTTCATTTTAAAGTTGTTTTTTTTTTTTTTTTTTTTTTTTTTTTTTTTTTTTTTTTTTTTTTTTTTTTTTTTTTTTTTTTTTTTTTTTTTTTTTTGTAAGTCAAGGTATTCCCTTTCCACTCTTGAGCAGGATGCCATATAAGGGACATAGAAATATTAAAAACAAAACAAAACAAAAAACACTTTAGGAGCAAAAGAAAAAAAATCACCCACATCAATTTTACTAGTTTACTTATAATGTAAAGTTGGTCTGCAGAAACTTGTTCACTGAAACATTGACTTGCATTAGTGCTTTATGTTAATATTTGCTTTTATATTAAAAATTGGTGCACAGATGAAAATGGGAACTGCTAAAACCTCATTTTTCCACTGGGGGAAAAAGAAAATCCAGCATTCGAGATTACTTATCACAGGAAGAAGAGACAAAGTTTTTACTGAAAGTGAAATGCTTCCCATCAAAGTAGATTCATAAGCACATTCTCCACACATGTCATAGGTTGACAATAGTTGGCATAACTATTAGACCTTTGATATGGATAGCACACAACTTGGTGTCTTCAATAAGGCCAACCATGAGGCCGCCTTGCTTTCTGGAAAGCACCAATTGCTGTGCTCAGGAAGCTCAGATCTATTTTGAAGTTCTGAACTGGAGGGGAAGTTTGTGAATCTCAATTCCAATGAACTTCTGATAAAGTAATTTCACAGAATGCCAAAGTACAGGGCCTGTACTCGTAGGTTTCTTCACCCCTCCAGTAGAGGGCACACTCTAGCAAGTGGCTTTTTGTCCAGTTGTTTGGTGTTTTACCAACACTGGATTTGCAGCAAGTCCACTTTGCACAAGGCATGGTATAGGGTACCTCTTGCCCTACTTCTCCTTTGACTGGAGCTCAAGGAATGGGATGCAGTGCTAGTATTCCACAGTGGTGATGACTGAAAAAAAAATTGAAAATAGTTTTCTATGAGTTGTAGCTTACAATAAGGTAAAACGATTGCTTCCATTAATGGGTCTTTTTACATGTATTTGCATATAGCCATGTCAGCATATTGACTTCATCGATTTCACCATTTGCATATGCTGACCCTGATATCAAAGATCAAACACCTACTAAGGTTTAAGTGATTTTAAAACACCGATCTCCTGGAACTACCTTTGACTGAGGTGGGGGGTAGGGGGGTGTGGTGTAGGGGTGGCGCAAATGAACACAAGAAGGGGTGATTCTAGCACATGAAGTTCTGAGAGGTGTTTGGGATAGGAAGGTACTGTAATTGAAATGGCTGACTATGGTCATTGTCCACTATCCTGGAATTTTCCATGTTCTCATTGCTGTCTTCCATGCAGGATGGCACATATGGACTCAGCTGTGCTGAGCGGTGTGATTGCAGCCACGCAGATGGCTGCCACCCCACCACAGGCCATTGTCGCTGCCTCCCTGGATGGTCAGGTGAGAACCTAGAAATAGGATTTGAAACAGAAAGCACACCAGTTACTCCTAGCACTGTTCCCTCCTACTTCAGAGAAACACACGGGTCAATTTTTCCAAAAAAAAAAAAAAAAAAAGCAAAACAAAACAATAAAGTCCCCAGTAAACCAACACAGGTTTACCCAAAAAGTATTACTACTAGACCTAATGAATTTGTAGTCCAGGGATAACATTTTTATTGATTTATTTAGGGGTAATTCTCTCAAACCTTCAACTGTCGGAATTCAAATCAACAAAAGGGTAAAAATATGAGTTGCTGTGCAAAGTTTACCTAGACACTCTGTGATAGTTCTGAGAAGTGTAGAAAAAAATGATTGAAATAAACCTTTGTGAATAAAACTGTTTACCATAGTGAGGCAGATATCAAATATTAATATGGTTAACAGATACATATTTAAATTTTTATTACTCATCATAAAGGGTTTTTAAACTTTCTTTTTGTCATAATAATGTTGAGATCATAAAATTTCATATAATATGATTACCAGTTTGCTAACCACACCTGGAAGTTTCATGGTGTCAGCCAGGAATTTTATCAAACTAACAGCAATCTTAGAAGAAGAAGAAATGTTATTGCATTGTGTTATTTGCTTTTCTTAGTGATGAAGTTCGGCATTTTTTCATGTACTTATTGTCACATGTATATCTTCTTTATAGAAATCTTGCTCATTTTTAATGGGATCATTTTTCATTATTGGGTTATAATTTGTTTGTATTTTCAAGATTTATGTCCCTTCTCAGATATATGATTTACAAATATCTTCTCTCACTCTGTGGATTATTTTTTATGTTCTTCATGGTGTCCCTTGTTGCAGATAGTTTTGATTTTAATGGGTTATTTTTAATTGGGTTATTTTTTTTCATTTCATTCTTTTATTTCATTTCTTTCATTGCTATTAGCGTCAAATCTCAGAAACCATTATGTAATCAAAGGTCACAAAGTTTTATGCTTGTGTATATTTTGAAGAATTTTACAGTTTTGGCTTTCACATTTATGTCTGTGGTTCATTTTAAGTTTATTTTTATGTAGGGCAGAAGTAAGTGTTCAACTTCATTCTTTTGCTGGTAAATGTCCAGTTTTGTTAGCACCATTTTTTGAGAAGACCATTCCCCCTCCATTGTGTTACCTTGACAAATTAATGAAAATCAATTGAAAAAATATTTGAGCATATTTCTGGATATTCATGTCCATTGCATTGATATTTATGGCTAGTCTTATGCCATATTGTTTTGATTACTATAGTTCTGTAGAAAGTTTTAAAATTAGAAAGTATGAAAATGCTAACTCTGGACTTCTTTTTCAAGATTGTCTTAGCTGTTCTGTGTTCCTTGAATTTCCATATGGATTTTATGATCTGTTGTCAATTCTTGTGAAGAAATGAGGTTCAAAGCTATAGGTAACTGTGGGAGTATTGCCAAATTAGAATATAATACGTCATGAGTAACCTCCTCGTGGTGACTGTCAGGGTTTTGGTTTTTTTTTTAACTTGAGAGATTTTTAGGTAAACCAAGACAAACTGCCGTGTACTTGATTTACAGTATCTGAGAGCTACCTTGGAAAACTGGTATAATAATGGCCTTAATTTTCTTTCAATGGGAACTACCCACAGATTCAAGGACTTCCCAGTCTTTCTAGTTCTTTCTTGACTTGCAAAGGTTGGAATAACTCACTTCTCTATAGAAAATTCATCTTTCCATGTTTCTGCTTGACTCTTAGTTACTTCACTAGGGTTCTTGAAGGTCTCAAATGGAGTGACCAATACTAAGTTCTACGTTACCACAGTGAAGTAAAATGGCATTTTCAATTCTCTGGAAAATCCAGTACTTTCCTAACAAGAGAACATTTGTTTTGGGCCATATTCCACCAAATTATTTTGTCTTATGGATATCTAGGAAGTGTGATGTGTTCCTGAGCATATCACTCATTGTTCAAATATCCACCTGCTTTGATGATTTAGAACCAGCCCTTGAAAATCATAGTCTAGTATACATAGAAAAGCAGGAGGTATGATTTGGCCTGAAGCCAGCCAGCAAATGTGTTAGTTGCATTCCACAGTCTGGGTCATGGGGTAAAAACAAATTACCCCATCTGGCCTTGGACCTGTGGAGCTCTGGTGGGAAGGCACGAGCTTATACAATGGATCTTGTAATCCTCTGTCCATCTGTGACTGGTCTACAAAGGGGAAGAGGTTTTGCTGCTTTCTGTTGCTCTGTGACCTGTTGCCCTCCATCTCTTTGCTTCATGACTCCTTTAACTTATTTTTCTGGATCTTCTGTGTGGACTACTGGTCTGTAGGTATCTAATGCTGTTATTATTATTAAACTATGTTCCCCCCCACACACCCACAGAACATACTTGGTACAAACAAACATATATAGTGGAAAAGAAAGATACTCACGTCCCAAAGAACACCCTACAGTTGAATGAAGAATTGGTGTTTCTAAAAGGAAAGCCTGTTTTGAGTAAGAATCTCCTAAGATCCTTTCTTCATATAAAGAAAAGTTTGTTTTTCATTTGCTAGCAGATTTGAAGTCAAATAAATAACATATAAGCCCTTGGTACCAAGTCATTCTGGCACCATTGTCCTTTCCTCGTTATTCCTGAGATTGCTGAAACTGTTAAGCTATGCTGGCTAGAGTAGTAATGTGCTGATAACGGTGAGGTTTTTATGGAGAAATTCATGGGATGCAACACAAAATTCTGAGTTCTTCCCTTAACCAAATCACCAAGATGATACAGAGGTAGCAACCAGGGCCCAGCCACTGAGAACACTGTTATGGGAAGAGGCAGATCACACCTCCTGGTTTGGAGTCTGAATAAAGATCCAGAAAGTTTTCTCTCTCTTCACATAGAAATCGACACATTGAAGTTGAGGAAGTTGGTTCCTAACCTTCTAATACCAGGAAGTTGACTTGCTTTCTTATGATGGCTCCACCCTACAACTTTCCCCCTTTTTCTAGCAGATGACTGTCTTTTCAAGAATCCAGATTCTTTATTTCTGCTCTAATTGGTAGTCCCATTTGACCTAGTCAAAAAAAGTCTTCAAAATGCACTACCATACAGATAACCAAAACAAATGTTGTACTTTGCTCTGAGTCCTAAATATTATTCCCAAAAGGAATATACTACTTTTCAAAAGGAAAGGCATGCACTTTTATTATATGTGGTTATTTGAAATATTCATTTATTGGTATTTTTAACCTGCAGACAACTTTATTTTTTTTTTTAAAAGATATTATAGTTACAAAAGGGAGAGAGGGATGAAATATGACTCAGGATATAAATTGTATCCTGGGCTGCTTCTCTTATGCCTCTGTCAACACACATACACACACACACACACTCCCCCCCCCACACATACATAGGCACACAACTGTAAAATGAGAGTAGCTTTCAAAATGATTATTCTGAAATTTCAGTTGTCAATGAAGTATTACTAGGGTGTGTGTGTGTGTGTGTGTGTGTGTGTATGATATGTGCTATAAAGTGTTTTCAAAAAAACCAAAGAAACATTCTGGCTTTTCCTCCTCTTTCTGCTCTGACTGCAGTGAATCAGACACCTTTTCACCGAACATTCGAGTCAATCAAGATTTCATTCCAACTGTCAGGGAACATGTGCATCCCCCTAGTTCCCAAACCTGGCTAAGATCACTGCCACTTGGGAACTCTTTTACCACCAGGGAACTTTTAAGGCTCTTATACCCAGCCCCCCACCTCACATCTACTGCCTTAACAATGTAGAAGGAGGATTAGAAGGGGAATGGAGTTACTGCCAACCCATAAAGCACATTTTTTACAAATTTGCAAAGCATTTGGAAATCTCCTTGGGTGTACCTGGCAGGTGTGTGGGCTGGATTTCTGTGACTAGGGACTCTTGTGTAGTGTACAACCTGCACAACCTGATTTAGTGGCCATATCTGTCATTTCAAAAGTTGCCCCTATGGCATGTGCAGTGGCAGCTACCTATTGATATACAGACTGCCACAAAGTCTTTCTGTTCTTGTGACTGAAGAGGTGGGGGAGTCCAGGGGAGCATTTATTTCTGTGACTGAACCCTCACAACCAGTGACAAAGGCCAGAGGAGATCTACAGGTGCATCGATAACAGGTAAAAAGTTAAGTGCTGAACTGATTGAAAAGAGGTGAGTGTGTCAAACCAAACTCTCTTTTCCAAAGCTCAGAAGTCTTGGAAAAGAAGGGCTAGTCAGGATTGATCTAATGGTAAGAAGGGACAGGAGGCTTGGAAGAGAGATGGGGAGCTCATCTGAGTGTATCCAGGATGGAGAATGGGAAGGAGGAATATATGCAGGCAAGTTTGTGAAAAGTAGCTCTGCTCTTCTCAGCAAGCAAAATAGGTTTGGCCCAGAGTATACTAACCCAGAGAAGTAGGCTTTTGTGGTCCCAGGGTAGCCCCCACTTTCGGAGTTTCCCCAAACACCAAGACTGAACTGGCTGAGTAAGTGAACTACTACTTCAGGCACTGATCTGTCTCTAAGTTATTGCCCACGCTGCTTAGTGATGTAAGGGGATTGTTACCTTTCTTTGTCCACTGACAAATGAGTGCAAATTCAAGTGCAAATGAGTTTTGTTTTAATTAGTGTGTAGACTCCCAATTACTCACAAGTACAAGTACTTTTCTATCTAACTCTGGAGTATTGAGGGCTGGGGAGGGTGTTTGAATGTGTGCATATGTCTGTCTGTGTATGTAGTCTTGGGGGAGGGAGTCATTAACAACAGAATGTGGGATCCCTGCTGTGTGGGTGGATGGGGGGAGGGGACTCCTTTTCCCAAAAGAAAAGCTGCAAAAAAAGCCAAATTTCCCAGATCTCCCAATCTGCCTAGCAGTCTGTTCTGTTTGCTTTTATCTGATCTGGACTAAGGCAGGTCATGGTCTCTGGTGTATTTGTCTTGCAGCTGTAAACATCTCTGATTCTTATGATATAGCAAGATGTTTTCCTTCAACTTATTTATATAAAACAAAGATCCTTGGTTTCATTCATTTGCAGAATATAAATAGCTAAAAAATAACCAAAATTACAAACACAACAAAAATAATTCTTAGAGTGAAAAATATACTGGTTGCCAGAGGGAATGGAGGGGAAGGGAGAAAGTGATGGAGAAGGGAAAGTGATTAGGCATTGTTCCTGGAACATTGGTGGAGAGTGAGTGAGGCATGTGCATTTATAGAGAGGTGATGTTAACTCCCCAAATTATAAGTTATGTAAATTGTGGGAAAATCATTATACTTTGAAAAATAAGAGATGCCTTTTTAATGGGTCTAAGTATTCATAGTATCAAAGTTGATAGCATTTTGCAACCACCTCTTGAGTGTCTCCAAGTTGTTTTGCAGTCACAGTATTTGGGTGCTGGAAATATGAAGACCAAGTGGCACCAACTCCCGACCTGCAGAAGCTCAGATTCTCTCAGGCACTGTGGGCAGAGATAGATACATCAGTAAATAACCTCCATATGAACAGAAAGCCATGAACCACTTCCTTAGCCAGAGGATTAAGGAAGTGTTATGATTAAATACTGTAGTTGTTGCTTACAATGACCAAGCCTAATTATTATTAACAAATTGCTCTCTTTGCCTTAATACATGTTTAATAACTTGTCACTAAGGAACAAGACAGGGAATTGAAATCATTTCTTTCATTCACTAACACCTCAAATACTGCATCACAGTCATAAGAAATATAAACAATGAAGCAAGACAAGGAGTTTGGGTCAAATTTCTGAGAGGGGAATCATGATACCCCAGATGATTTATTTACCACATTCATGCAATCACAAATGCCCAGTGAATGCTGATTTCACATTGAGGCCACTGGCATAATGCATCAGGCATTAAATGCACGAACATTTCTTTAGAGCTGCTTAGCTGAAGTTTATCATGATCATTCAGCCATTGCCTAGCAACTTGTAAAGGCTATCAAAGAGCCCTTTGTCCTCAACCCTGGCAAAAACAGTTCCTTACAGATCTCCTTATCAGCATTAGAACATTTATCAGGAAAAAAAATGCTTCCATTGAAGCAGAGATTCCTGCAAAATTAAAGATACCCCCATTTAGGAGGTTGTTTCCTGAAGTAACTCATATTAAAGCTTTGTCTGTTCTTTGGTAAACATTCCAAAGGAATTTCCTCAAGAGTCTTATAATTCTTTTATTGCTCTATAATCTAGGACAGCATTAAAAAAAAAAAGAATAAAACCAGACCTAATTCACAAAAGTTTATCTCCTGGAAAAAAAAAAAAAGCAAAACAGAGATTTCCACCCTCTTAGCGGAGAAGGATGATCATGATCATGTTGGGTCACAAAATGAGCACAGGAATTCCTGGTTTGAGTGCAATTATTGTCACCTCATCAAGGAAGCAAAAGTTGCTAAGGTTGTTCCATATAGTTAGAAAATGGCCCTGAATATCATGTTGGAAAGAAGACCTGTGCATATTGATTTACCAACAAATAATTATTTGACACCTTCCATGTTCTTGGCACTGTAGTGAAAATTCAGGCACCATCATATCCTTATGGAGTGGACAGAATATGTTAAATACCCTGGATATAGTATATCTTCCATCTGTATTTTCCTATTTTTCTCTGGAATTCTTCTTCCCCTGCACCCCAACCACCATTGATTTAGTTTGAGACCTTGCCATTTTTATTATCTCCCCACCCCCCCCCCCCCCCCCACCCCCGGGAAATGAAAATACCTCCTGACAAGTTTTCTTTCTTCCAGGCTCTTCAAACTACCTCTTGCCCTCCTGCAGAACAAAATTAATCATGCCCCTCTTCATTGTATACCTGTAACTTGTGCAAAATCAATACCTCATTGAGCCTCAGCCTTGCACTCACCATTCATTCATTGAGAACCTTCTACCAACTTCACAAGCTACTTCCTGCCCTGCCCATTATCCTCAGAGTTGGGTGTGCCTGTTCTACTGCTGAGGTTTTTCTTAGAGAACCTCTCACCTGCCAGCCGGCTACTGATAGACTTTTGAATATTTATTGAGTTGCAATCTTTGTTCTATGTTTAACAAAGAAGGAAACAAAACGATGTGTTGTGGGCTCTTGCAAAGTTGGCAAAGAGTAGAATGAATCAGTGGAAATAATTGAGGAGTAATACACCCATATACACGAACACTCCCACCCTCATCCCCAAAATGATTAAAGCAAACTTAGTTGCACTGCAGTGTTGACTTTGCAGAAAGGTCACATCAGTAGCCATAGTGTGACCTAGAGGGGTACTTACCTTAATGTCCCTCCATAATGCCTACTGCCTGAAGTTCCACAATTAAAGATTTATTGCTTAGACTGTTAGCATGTATATTCTCTAAATATCCTCTATGGAAAATAACACCTCAGCAGTAATAAATTTATTTTATCTTTTCCTGATCATAAGATAGAGAAGGATAATAGGATCTTCTAAAGATAATAAGAAGATACGGAGGTGTGGAGGAAAGGTATAAGAATGGAAGAAAATGGTTCAACAGAAAGAAAAAAAAAGCTTCATGCTTTCCCCTGGAGTTTTCCTGAATGAGACATACTTTGTCTTCAAATAGATTAGACAGTAACATCTACAAAATGACTCATTTTTATTGATAGAGAACAAAAAAGTGCTGATTTTGTGACAAGAGTTAGAATAGACTTGTTATAATTTACTTCCTAAGGAATGATGTCTCTGCAATCTTAAAACTTACTTAAGACTAAGTTTCTTCCATTGAAACATCCTTGTGTGATTTGAGACAGATAGATTGATGAATGATCTTTAGAATTCCTGTGAGACTCTGAAAATGAAGTGTTGGGTAAATCATGTGAAATAAGCTTATCCTTGCAATAGATTTCCTTGCCATATCGTAGCCCTTCTATGAGAATTACCAGGATAAAATTGATTATGACTGATGGTTATATTAACCAGCTAGACAAACCTATTAGAGAATCTATATAAAATAAAAGATCACTTTATCCAGATTTGCCAATCTGACCTGCAGTCATTTTCTTAACATACTCCGATTGAGAATGTGCTAAATTATTCATACATCACGATAACCTATAATGTCAAAAGGCAGCCTGTACTTTTAGGCCTAAAGTGTACTCCATTAATCTTAACTGCAGTTTATTAAGTGAAATGTAAAGTAGAGATTTGGCAAGTGTCTCATAAAAACAATCACCAAAAATGTCGGAGTCTACCCTCCTTCAAACTCCCAACCCACAAAAAGGTGTCAAAAATCAGAATAAGATTTCAGTATGATTTTCAGAGTAATGAAATAATAGCTCAGCTTCTCTAAAGTCCTAACTGGGGTTTGACTGGATGGTTCTGGACCAAAATGACTGACACTGTCAGAATCTCTGTGAAGCAGACTGTCCCTGTTTTTATGACCCTTAATTTATATAGAGAGTAAAATCTGTTATAGGTTAGCTTGTTGGTACTTCTTCCAAAATCACAAACTGTGTTTACGTTTGCAACCTCCTTCCAAAGCAGTTTATTCCTTATTATGTTTAATGCTTTTGCCTAATAAAGATATTCCTCAGCTTAGAGTGGGTTACATCCTACTCAACCCATCATAAATTGAAATCACCATAATGCTTTCCAACATACCTAACTTTCTAAACATCACTGCTTTTCTAGTCTACTTTAGTGTGTTCATTCATACGAACCTACAGTTGGGTGAAATCACCTAACATATTTTATAATAAAGTATTAAATATTTCATATCTATTATTGTACTTTATACTGCCACTGAGAAATGGAATGCCCCAATTCCAATTCAAAGTGCAATTTCTACTGAATATGTATCACTTTGATACCATCGTAAAGTCAAAAAAGTCCTTTGCTCAACCCATCATAAGCAGGGATGATCCATAGAGGTGCAAGTAAAAGTACCAGTTATGACTCTGGGTCTTACATGGAGACTGTGGAATTGGCAATTCCACCTCTGTTTTTCAAAAGCAATTTGAAAAAAAAAAAAAGTGATATATATTTGCAAATTCATGAAAAATAAAAATTCAAAATAGGTTCCAATTCGCTGTTTTAGACTATGTAGAACACTTAAACTCCAATCAGCTTTATAACAGGACTAATCTTCCTTCAGCCAGCTGGCCAAGCTAAAATAATACTCTATTGTGGGTTCAAGCTAGACACAATGAGGTCTGTGCGCTTTCATGCCTGCTTAACAGCCTTTACCATGTGGGAGACTCTCAGAAGGAAAAAAAGCAGAACAATCGAAAGGTGAAATTATGGTTCAGCGTAAACTGCTTGTCAATTAGTGATGATCAGGTTATGTTTTGGGGATTCATTTATACCTTAAGGTTCAGGCCATGGTAACTTTTCTCTAATCAATTTATACTTAAACTGTCATACAAAATGCAGCATTCTCAGCATCTCCTTGGTGCTGGGTGGTGTTAATGTTCTGGAATCCTTGAGTGTGCGCAATTGTTCTTACCATGTTTTCAGTTGGTCTGAGGTCAGCAGTTGCCAGTTCATTACTAATTATAATTCATTCTTATTGCCTCTCAATGCAAAGAGCATTTCTTTGAGTTGTGAAGGATCCTGACTTAAAAGAAAGAGGCCCCTGTTGTATTTCAAATACGAGCTTGCAAAAGAAATTTCCACTTACTTCAAAAGAAAACTGGTTATATTTTTACTCTTGATCTTAGCCAAAAGGCTAAGAAGCAATGGTTTTATTTTATATTTACAACTTTGAGTTATCTTTGTTTCCCTTAAGCATTTGTTCATTCATGACTGACTAAAGTTTATTTCTGGAATGAGAGTTAAATGTCTACATATAATTTCATAATAATCAATAGCTTGGACAACAGCTATACATCCATTGATGTATTCTGCCTTGATCTGTCCGATATCAGACTGAGTTTTCAAAAGATGAATTTGGTAGCACAGGTTATTGTTTCTCTCTGTCCTGTGCAATATGTCATAAACTATCATTAGACTGTGCTGGTTTCTTTGCTCCAGAGGGAACTTTGTTTTATATACAACAATTTAATTACTTTTTGTTTTACTTTATCTTTTTGTACTTTGTTCATTTCGTTTCTTTTTTTAACCGTTGTTACTCAAAACAGCACTTTAAAAATTTTTTATTATTATTTTCTATATATATATATAAATATATATATATATATATTTCACATCTTTGTATTCCCCAGAAATCACCCATCACCTCCCCTTCCTGACCGCTCCCTCCCTTGTCCCTACCTCAATTGTGTATTTTAGTTTGGTTGTTAGCTTGTTTTGACTTTTCCTCCTGGCCTTTTGATTGTTTTTCCTACACTTTGCTCATTTTTGTGTAAAATCAAAGACTGGAAGGAGGCAGGAAGTTGCTGAGGACTAAGGGATTTAGCATTTTGATAAATTTTAAATAGAGTCCTTGAGATTTTCCTTTGCTTCTTCCTTTCGGAGAAGAAAAATCAGTATAGGAAAGTCTAACAAAATTATTTGTTCCTCCTTTTCCCTGGAAATACTTTTTCAGAAATATTCCTGGAATTATTTTAGTGTTATGACATATGCTCATGCATGGTACAATGATGTATATACATGGATTTTACACTTTATTTGCCCCTGCTCACTGTTGTGATCCTGTGATCTGGTCCCCATCCCTGCATCCACTTAACCTCACCCCTGTGCATTGTTACAGGTGTCCACTGTGACAGTGTGTGCGCTGAGGGACGCTGGGGTCCCAACTGCTCCCTGCCCTGCTACTGTAAAAATGGAGCTTCTTGCTCCCCCGACGATGGCATCTGTGAGTGTGCACCAGGCTTCCGAGGCACCACTTGTCAGAGAAGTAAGTTCTTCCATAACGTGGCAGTGTCCATCTGCCCTTTGCAGGGCCGCTGGTACAGAATTGTTCTCTCTGTCCCAACCCTCAGTTTGCAGTGGTGTTCTATTGTAGTCCAGGCTGAGAGAAACATAGTGGGTCACACTGCCCTTTGCGGGATTGTCCTCAATAGCACTTCCCCAAGAGCCTTATTCTTTCCACCCTTCAGGACTCAACTAACAGATGGGGTTTTGCCATTTCTCTTCAGTAATGATTTCATTGCCTCATTGGCATCATCATCATCAGGATCTGTTTCTTGAGCCTGCCTTAAATTTTGCACATGGTGTTCCAGAAATCCATTGACCTGTAAATATTTTATTTAGCAATTTTGGCTTTAGCCTTACCTCAATTACCAGAAGTCAACATTAGCCAAACCTTCAGGCAAATCATACATCTTGCTGGTAGTCTTAAAGTTGGTGCAAAGGGGAAATAGAGCTACCTGATTAAAAATGGGGACAGTTGACAGTAGTCAATAGAATTTTTGAATTAGCAAATGATCCATGAGGTTTTACTAAATCTTTTAGTAAAGGTAATCAAGAAAGGAATATATGACTAATTATAAAGTACATTATTCTAATTTTTAAATTGCTTTTTTTTTTTTCATTAAGAGCACTATGCAATCATCCTATATTTAAATCCAAATAATGTCTTGGGAAGAACCTAATTATATTGCACTTTACTTCTTTGCTTTTTAATCACAATCATTAACCTAGACTACTTCGAAGAAGAACAATCTTTTAACTCTGACTATACATCTATTTATTACCATAATGACTTAAAGAGGAAAAGATCAACATATGGCTTGAGTGTATTTATTTGGAGCTTGTTAGCATTTGGAATTTTATTTCCTTCATTTATTTTCTCAACAAAAAAATTTCAAACCTCTTTTCTATGCCAAACCTCAAGTTAATTGGGACTCTAAGTGGGGAAAATAAAGGGACCTAAAACATGTGCCTGCCCTCAAGTATATCAGAGTTTGCATTATTAAAGAGTGCTTTTGCTCTTTTATACTTGGAACATGCTCAGTATCATTTAAAAAAATGTTTTTCACCCAAAACTAGGTTCTGGTATTGAATATGAGAGAAAATGATCTCAGGAAAGAGAACTGTTCATTTCCTTTCTATTTTCAGTCTGCTCACCTGGCTTCTATGGGCATCGCTGCAGCCAGACCTGCCCTCAGTGTGTGCACAGCAGCGGACCCTGTCACCACATCACTGGCCTGTGCGACTGCTTGCCTGGCTTCACGGGTGCCCTCTGCAATGAAGGTGAGGGGCCCCTAAGTTTTTGGAGAGATAAGTAACGATGAATGAATCCCATGGAACCAGTCCTCAGCTTTCTCCAAAGACTAATTTTTTGTTATCTACCTCCCCATGTGCTGTGCTTATGTCTTCTATCAATATGACTTTGAGCTTCAGGGAAACTGGCCTGTCACCCGGCTAAATCTCTTTATTTCCTGCACTCTGCTGGATTTCTGTTTCAAATGAAAACAGCTTCCCATGAAAAATCAATAGGAGGACAGATTTTGACTCCCTAATGAGAAGTCAAGAAGTCAGATTCCTAGAAGGGTGATGTTGTCTATTGGCTTGGGATGGCTTCATGAGGGTCTCTGACTTCACGGGAGTTGTGAAAGCAGCCCACTGAGGAGGAGTCACGCTCAAGAGTAGACAGCTGCTAAAATGGGCAGCTGCATGGATGATCTTTAAGATCATTTCTCATTCCAAGAGTCTAGGGTTCAGTGATAGCAGATGCAGTTGTGTGACTAACCTATGATTTGTTCACAGTGTGTCCCAGTGGCAGATTTGGGAAAAACTGCGTAGGAATTTGTAGCTGTACCAACAATGGAACGTGTAACCCCATTGACAGATCTTGTCAGTGTTATCCTGGTTGGATCGGCAGCGACTGCTCTCAGCGTAAGTCTTTTTGTAGAACAAGATCAAAAATTTTTATTGGTTTGTTTTCAGATTCTTTAGAATTAAAGTCAGTTTATCTAATATGGGAATAATTTTTGTAAGATACATTATTTTAATTTTTAAATGATTTTCTTCCCACATGAAGAGTTCTGTGCAAACCCAGATAATAAATCTGGATTTAAATTGAATTGCAAATAATGACTTAGAACCTAAAAGGGTAGCACTTTGCTTATTCACTCTTTCAAGGTTCTTCCTCCTTAAAATGAGGGTATTATACTTAGGAAATTCATACATGTCAGACCTCAAGTGTCAGCTATTTATTATTCCTTTTGCTCTTGGACAAAAATGGTTCACACCATTATAAGAGACATTTTTTCATTTAAAAATTTACATCAGAATTAATTTGTCTTAATTAGGTTATACTCCCTACTTGGCAGCCATATAGAAATTATAAGTGGCCCTGCTTTTAAGCAATTATACTCGTGAAGCATTAGTATAAATAAAAAGTATTTCTTTTGGTAAATCAAATCATTTTATCCCCATAATCTTCCATTATTTCCCAAATACTTTATCTAGGGTTCTGATTGCACTTCAGGGGCAAGATTGAGAGATAGTAACCCCTAATTTCATTTTACTACTTTCTGCTTCTTTTGATTAAGAGTTTTATCAGTGAGCCAATTCTTATATACAACAAGCTTTCAAATAGGCTATAGTAACAACCCCAGAGCAAACTGTAGGTTTTAGTGAGCACAGACATTAATTTTTTTTTTTTTTTGAGACTAAGTCTCCCTGTTTTTGCCTGTGGAACCACAAGCTCTCGTTGCCCGGGGTACCACAGACTCAAGCAATCCCCAGCCTCAGCTTCCCAGGTAGCTGGGATTAAAGGCGCGTGCCACCACACTCAGCTATTTTTTGGGGACTAGGTCTTGCTACGGGCCCCAGGCGAGCCTCGAAACACAATCCCTAGCCCCAGCCGCTTCATAGGCTGAAGCTTACAGGCACGAGCCACCATGCCTGGCCACCACAGACATGAATTTTAACATCTTGGGTCCCTTCTTCTCTCTCAAGTGACATCACTTTGCCCATCTACTCTCTGTTCAAACATTGTCTTCTCAGAGAGACCTTTCCTAAAGGAGCAGCTCCATTATTTTGTACCTCTTACCCTGTTATACATATTCTTTTTTTCCAATGTTTTTTCACATTATTGTCATCAGTGTTTTGGTTGACAGTTTTGTTGTTTGTTTGTTTGTTTGTTTGTTTGCTTGGTTGGTTGGTTGGTTGGTTGGTTGACTGGTTGGTTGGTTGAACTGCCTGCCTCCCCTGTTGAAATACATGCTTTCAGAGGGTTGTCTGGTCTTCATTTTGTCCTCTGCCTTTCCCTGTTCCTGTAGCAGTGCTAAGCACATAGACACTGAACGGGCATTTTTCGTATACTAAATCTGTTACCCTGAGGTGATTTTTGCTTCACTCTCCTCAGTGTGAATGAATCATCAGTAATGATGGCTGCTGCTACCATCACCTCGCCATTTGGGTTTTAGTGGGGTTTGGAGCATTGGGCTTTCTTTGCCCTCTTGTACACTGCTAACTTCTCACACGCAAGAGATGAGGAGGGTGGATGGAATTCTCTCTGCCAGGTGCTGACCTCAAGCTCTGACAGACTTTTCCATACATGTATGTTTTCAGCTTGTCCACCTGCCCACTGGGGCCCAAACTGCATCCACACGTGCAACTGCCACAACGGAGCCTTCTGCAGCGCCTACGACGGGGAATGTAAATGTACTCCTGGCTGGACAGGTCTCTACTGCACTCAGAGTAAGCTACTGACCTGCTGAGGCTCAGCCAGGGGGCCACCGCCCTTGGAGAAACAGCATCATGCTTTGCAAGTGTGAGCAGTGCTCACACGGCATCCCTGACATTAGTGTTGCATCTATGTGGCTAAGAGCTATGTGCTGCAAGTCATGTCTCAACGTGATGTCAGGACACTGAGGTGTATCAGTGCTAGTAGCTGGAGCTTTTTGTTCTGTCTCTCCCCTTTAGCCATTTAAGCTCTCCCATTTATTTTAACAACAGAAAGGGTAAGCGACAGCCATTAAACAGAGTGAAACCTTACATTCTGACTTAGTATGTGCTCTTTGAGAACAAAATTCAGTGCTTCTCAAAATTTAGGGAATTTTGAAATCTCCTGTTGCCTTGATAATCTGCTGGTCCCACTCCTGGAGTGTCTGATTTGTTAGAGTTGGGCCAAGTATCTGAGAATTCACATTCTAACAACTTTCTGTGTGCTTATATCGGAAGAGAGTTGCCCTTTGAGAAACACTGTGCCTTTGTTTTTTTGTACCTCCCCCCCCCCCATATTGTCCTATTTTATTTCCTTGAGGTTTTGAGTCATAGGATATAGATTGCAAGGTACTCCCTAGCTCAGGACCCTTGGGGAAAGGGACTGTTCCTTGCTCTCTTGTCTTTAACCAAAGAGAGAAAACAGGGCAAGAAAGCACGTATTCTGGGTATCATTCATAATAAAATATCATTTTAAATCACAGAAATGGGCTGAGGAAAAAGATAAAGTCAGAAATTAGTTAATCTTGTTTAATGCTAATTAGAAAATATAATTAGAGAATAGACGGAACAAATCTTTCAGAATTTCTAGAAAACAGTATATACATATACATGAACTATGGTGTAAAGGGAGGACCTAGCAAGGAGAAAGCTTTTTTCCAATCATGTTCTGCAAAGATTATATATAGGCAAACATTACAAAAAAACTCTATTGTCAAACTTTTGGTGTCCTGGTACATATAAAATTTACGACTAAGTGTGAAATAATGTTATTTCTTTAAAAAATAGGCTTAAAAAAGGGTTACCATAAATCTTCAAATTATAGTTTCCATTTTATGCTCCCCCAAAAGCAAAATCTGCAAGGCCCAACACAGCATAGTAGAGTAAAACAAGATCTGCCTAAACATATAAGAGTTTTTGAACTCTGCAAATTCCAAAATTAGAGCTGTCTTAATTAGGGGGAGTTTTTTCAGTAGAAGCAGTGCAGTACAGACAGAGGGAAGGCCCTCTTGGGTTCTGGAGCCAGACCTCCCTGTACTTGCGTGGTAGCCCTACCATCTAACCTATGTGAGTGTATGACCTATAGCAGTTGGGGCTCACATCCCATCTTGAGAAGAATATTCACCCTGCATGTCCAGACTACTATAGAGAACCAGTGAGAAGAGAAGATGCATGAAAAGAACCTGGCACAGAGGAGGTCTTGATAAATCGATGGCAGTGCTGGTTGTGTTTGCATGTTGGTGTCTTTGTTTAGACTCTTTATTAAAACGAGCATTCATTAAAATCTCACTATTAAAAAAAAAGAAAGAAAATGCGCGTGTGATACTTAGGAATAGTCACCAAATACTGAAACTTCTGGAATGCCAGAGAGCCCTAACCACTCCTTCAGGGCAGCTGCTGACCTGAGGATGCTCATCGAGCTTGTGAACACCCTTGGTCCAAGCACCCAGGGGTCTGGACCTTGAAAATTGTCCAGCTGTGGGAAGACTTGTTGATTTTTTTTTTTTTTTTACAAAAGCACCTGTGAAGTGCAGGTTTTTTGAAATTTAACATTCTATCACACATCTTTGCTGAAGGAGCTTAGTAAGTAATGGATACAGCAGACTTGGAGACTTTCTGTACTAAGAACCTAGAGGTAATTTTAATGTAAGTACTCATTTCAGTCCTTGGGATTTGCGTCCCAGATTCTAGCAGTGGAGGGGGAGAGTGGAAGGAAGTACCTCATACTCTGAGGATTTGTTAAAAGACATTCGTCTTGTTTCCAGGGCTACGGTGTTAATGATTGCAGTCATAGTTCAACTGGCAGGTATGCAACACTTCTGCCGCCGGCTTATGAGTCACCACCTCTTTGCAAGAAGCCTGTCTTGGGGTCTAACAGAAATCTTTGTGAACAGCCAAGCTATGGACTCTTGTCTCGGTCACTGCCTAAAAGCTCAAAGTCCTTCAATTTTAAAGACAAAATTGTTGGAGACAGGGGTTGTCTTTCTCCTCAGCAGCAGCCTCTTGACTCCTGCTCTCCTTCCACCTCACACAGGGTGTCCTCTGGGGTTTTATGGAAAGGACTGCACCTTGATATGCCAATGTCAAAACGGAGCTGACTGCGACCACATCTCTGGACAGTGTACTTGCCGCACTGGGTTCATGGGGAAGCACTGTGAGCAGAGTAAGTATGAAGGCACAAGAGCTCTGGAAAAGTATCTGTTGCCCTGGTATCCATGTCCTAGATGTCTGAACACACCATGGCAGAATTCACAACTTTTAAGTCATGTGAGGTGACGGCTGATCACTTGTCAGCTCGGCTGACTTCGCTTTGCCGAGACCTGCCCACCTTGGGCTCCCTGCTGACTGTTTATCCCCTCAAAATTCTTCTGAGTAAGCACTCAGTGCTCTGGGTGGAGAAGCATGGCTATAGGGATGAAGACAGAATTCAAGTTTTCCATCCATTCATCCTGGCTCATTCTTCCCCTCCTTATTTTTGGAACAAAGGTGGCTCAATGTTTTAAAGGAACCAGTCAAGCTCTCTTCCTGGCCAGAGGCTGCCAGGGTCTCACCCTGGACCAGAGTGTGTTCAGCAGCCGGGCTCAGGGTTTAGGACCCAGGGCTCAGGGCTCAGAACCTCTTGGTGAGGGAACAAGTTCATGTAGAGTTTGTCATCCTTCCAACCACTTCCACTAGAGACCACGTTTACACCACTTCCACAAGTAATTCTGCCTCTTAGTCTGACCAATCTCCAAGCAGTATATTGCTTTAAAACTTTACTCTATAAAAATTCCACTCTGAGTGCATGTTCTCTCTTGAGTGACCGATCCTGTTTTTCTGTTTCTACCCCACAACTCTGCATCTGTTCACAGGGCTGTAAGACCATTCATCTTAGACTGAGTGTTTCAAATTAGCTAATTGTCTTTTTCCTCTATAACTTTGCAGTCAATATGAAAGATGAAAAAGCAAAGTCTTAGAGCTTTGTGAGGTCCTCACTATCTTATTGTCAATGGCAGGAAAGTATATTTTAAACCTTAAAATATTTTTGCAGACCCTTCTGTCTAGCTACTATGACAAGAGTCACAACCAGGAGTCAGCAAGATCAGAGACAGCCCAGTTTTTAATTTCCATTGTTAGCTCACTTAATCTGGAAATATATACCAAGTCACACATTTGCCACTGTGTAAAGTGCCTCTTTAGGTACATAAAATATGTGTGGGTGGATAAGTGTCTAAACATGTGTATATGTATATAGAGACATGGAAGCTAGAATAGACTATAGGCTGTTTTCACTTAAATGCCAGACTGGTTTTGGTTTTATTAAGTAAAAAATAATTTATTTTATTTATTCTTATTTTTTAATTGAGGTAATCTTGGGATACCCCTATCACCTTACCACCATAGTAAGCCCACCACCAACTCATCCATATTCCACCACCATTAACCATTGTGCTTCCTTCCCTCTGTGTTCTTATCCCACCCCAAATAAAAGACTCTTAAGTGCTTCTGTTATTACTCTGAACATCAAATTTAAAATGTCCTGATTTTTGGAGAATTTCGCCAATGCTCCTTTATACACAGAAACTCTGGGCTTGACAGAGAATTTTAATAATAGTACATTGCCCCCTGCTGCTCACTTTTCAAAGGACATCTGTATTTTCTCTTAATTTTTAGGTTTAGCATGCCTAAACTATTTAAAATTCATACCCAACTTTTACTAAGACTACTTCGTTAAAGTTCCACTATTTTCTTTCCACCTACAACCTAAAAAACTAAATTATGAGCCATTCTGTTGTAACTGAAGTTCTAACCTAGAAATCCCCAAAACATGACCTTCTTTCTTTCTCCCTAATCCCAGTTAAAACAAGTCAAAATGTACCTATAGCTGGATTCCTGGCCCAACAGTAAGATACACAAGTTGTTAAGGAAACATCTCTAGTTTACACTTTTTGTTCTAATCGCAATTTGCCTGGTGGACTCATCTCAAATTGTGCAATAGTGTATCATCGGTTCCTTCAGGGTCCCACAGATTGTGTACATCCAGCAGGGTGGTAAGTACATAGAAGCTGAAAGTGTCAGAAACCATAATGAAGTCTCCAAGCCTATGTCCCCTGACCTCTGAGTCCCATCTTGGTTCAGAGAATGCTGGCTACTTCTGAGATACCCTGGTTGGTACAAGTCTGCCTGAACACACTAACCCCCTGTGGACACAGCACATACTAAAAGAGACAGCCTTGCCCCATGTTCCCAAGGCTGGAGAGTCACACTGAACTCTCATCTCCTCTCAGAGTGCCCTGCAGGAACATATGGCTATGGCTGTCGCCAGATATGTGACTGTCTGAACAACTCTACTTGTGACCACATCACTGGGACCTGTTATTGCAGCCCAGGATGGAAGGGGCCACGATGTGATCAAGGTAAGGGTACCAGTGAAGAAGTTACCTTGTATTGTGTGACTGCCTACCACTCACCATTATCTTTGCCTCCATAACCTCACATAATCCTCATCATGACTTTGCAAAGCATAGCCATTTATTTATTTAGTAGTCAGATAGCTGCCATATTGTTGCTATCTTACAGATGAAGAACTAAAGTTCAGAGAGGTTCAGTAATTTTCCCAAGATCACAAAACTAATTTGCAGAATATTTCTAGGCTTTGGTGCCAAGGTTTTCTGATTCCAAAGCTCATGAACCTCCCAATGTGACTACAACTTTATTGAGGTAAAAAGTAATATTTGCATAATCATTATTTTTCATATAATCATATAATACATAATTGTACTGTTATATGCTATGTGCTATACAGTTGTGTGTAAATATGTCTATATACCATATACATATGTACATAACACAAATAAACAAGACAAAGAATAAAATTTGAAAACATTTGATATATGTAGATGTCATGATATCATCACCACAATAAGGATAATGAATGTATTCATTCATCCGAAAGTTTCCTGTTTGCCAACCTTACTCTTCAGGCCCTAGACTATCACTGTTCTACTTTCTGTCACTATCAACCCATATGAATTTTTTAGAATTTCACATAAATGGACTCATACTGTACTCTTGTTTGATTTTGTTTACTCAGAATGTTGTTATATCAAGATTCCCATTTTGTTTGTTGCTGCACAGTATTTCATTGCATGGATACACCATGTTCATTTTCCCATTCACCTGGCGATAAACATTTAGATTGTATCCTGTTTGGGGTATTGCAGATAAAACTGCTATGAACAATAGTGTCAAATTTTGGTTTTGATTTTTTAAAATATTACGCATATGCTTTTATTTCTCTTGGGCAATAAGAGTTTTATTTCATAGGAGTAGACTATGGGATCAGAGAGAAGGGATAGGTTTATCTTTGTAATAAGCTTATGTACATGTGTGGTTTTTAACTAAAGTGTGTAGCCACTTGGACAAATCTCACTCTGGAGTCACTGAAATGTGTGAGAAAGATCTGGTGTATCAGAAACATGGCCTCAGAAAGCTTCTACTGCATGCAATGTTTTTCACTGTTAATAAGCACACGGGCAAAGAGCTTTAGAAAATTCATTGTGTTGTAGGTGACTTGTCTTAAACTGTAAGCCATAGAAGGTACTCATTTTCTTTTGTGGAAAAACTTTTACATGCTCATAATTAATCCTTGACATAACAATAGGATGTTAAATTGCACAATCACATCATTAATACAAATGCTTTGAAATGGCCTTAGACTCACCTTAGTGCTCCACTTTTCAGAACAGTGTTACAAGAAGGTCCAGCATTTAGAATCACAAGGTCTAGGGACATTAAAACTTAATTACTTTTTTCAAGGTCCATTTCCTCATTTATAGATAATGAAATCATAGCCCAAGAGCTTAAGGGAACATTCAGAATATCAGAATCAGTTTGTTTGTTTTTTTTTAACACCAGATTTCTTAACTCAACCCATATATTTGGTCTTCTCACTGAAGGGAACATGAGGAAGAACTATATAAAGCTGAATTTTTAATTTAACGAGTGCAGTTTCAGAGCGATGTTATCAAGTACTATTGTCACAGATAATAACTGCAGAGAACAGTATCTTCGGAGGTAAACAACCTGTTGGAATTAGCATAATGCAGGTTTATAATGGTATTATTTTTGCTTAGATGGAAAATAACCTTTAGAAATGATAGGGAGAGACATTGATTAAATTAGGCAGTTAAGACATTTAGGAATTGGACCTTGATAGACTTAATAGTGAATAATAAATATAGCACAACAAAACTTAAGTAAAATTATTTCCCCCATGAAGTGCCCATCAAAGTGTTTAATTTGAAATATGTAAGAGGGGCCCAGACTCTAGTGTCTTTGAGTTCAGGAAATCTTATCTTTCTTTTCAGGTTTGAAACAGCCTTTCTCTGGGTAAAAACAAGTCAACCTCTGTAAATGAGGTTTATCCCCCCTTCCTGCTATTTCCAAACATTTCCAGATTAAAGTTTCATGGACTGAAAATACCCAGGCCTTAGCACGGTGGGAGGTTTTTGTAACTAGCGATCAAATATTTATCCAGTCCATTGTCATCTTTACTCACATCTCTTGTTCTCTCTTCCTAGCTGGTGTTATAATAGTTGGAAATCTGAACAGCTTAAGCCGAACCAGTACAGCTCTGCCTGCTGATTCCTACCAGATCGGGGCCATCGCGGGCATCATCATTCTTGTCCTAGTTGTTCTCTTCCTCCTGGCATTGTTCATTATTTATAGACACAAGCAGAAGGGAAAGGAATCGAGCATGCCAGCAGTTACCTACACCCCTGCTATGAGGGTCATGAATGCAGACTATGCCATTTCAGGTGAGACAGGAGTCATTAGAGAGATTTTACTCCGTGAAAAGGTTTTCTGGTTCTTTGAAGCTGCTGTTTGCCTGTGTTGCCATTGTGACTGTCACTTAGCCTTAAGAAAAGGTTGTCTTTCAAAAAAATGTTTTTAGAGATGTATTTCCTATGTTAACAGCAATAAAAATCATCACTTTTGTTTTCTGTGAGGCTTCTAAAATTTGACCTAGTAGGTGGTTACTTTGGACTTTGGGACACATTTAACCAGGAAGAAAGCTTTGCTGGGTACCCAGTCCCAAGCCGTTGTCCTCCACCAGGGCCGGGGGAAGGGGGGCGCAGAGGGGAGAGGAGGCAGTGGGGATCACTACCAAAGTTGTGGAATGGATCAGGGACCAAGACCTGGTTTTCTCTCTCTGGCCTTGGCTTCTTTCCACAGTGCCCTCCAGCAGTTCCCTGGCCCCACATGTGTTACTAATAGCAATCAAATTATATTTGAAATAGGGTGTTGGTCTTAATAAGAACCAAAATAGTTCTTCAAGAAAATTCTTCTGAACTTTCCTTTCTGATACAGGTCTCAATGAAAGTAAAATTTATAAGTAACATACTCAATTATCCGAAGTAACCACTTTTTTTAAAAAAGTAACTGTTTAAACTGGGGAGTTTGGAAGCTTAAAAATATTAATTTTGAGATAATTTTGAAGACTTTGAGGTCAGCTACATGTTGATAGAAATTGTTTCTGGGGAAATATATGAAATAGCTGATTTACATATTATATTTCTTATACAGAATATAACACAAGTCACTCAAGTGTTTTTTTAACTGAAAGGACATTTATAGAGAAAGTTACTTTGAAACCATGTCTCCCCAGCTTTGTACAAGTCCCAAAGCAAAGAGTGGTTATCTGTGGATACTGTCACACTTCAAGGAGGCAAATGGGAAGGCAGATGCCTGCTCCTTCTACATGCTTTGCCGAGTATTCCGGGTGGGAGGCATTTTGCCCAGCTTGTGATATGGAAGCCATCCAAACATTTGTTCCTACTGTTTTGTTTCTCTTTTTCCACACCAATTTAGGGGCGCCTACTATCTTAACCATTGCCTCTCATCTTGCAGAAACCCTGCCGCATAGCAATGGTGGAAATGCTAACAGCCATTACTTCACCAACCCAAGTTACCACACACTTACCCAGTGTGCCACATCCCCGCACATCAACAACAGAGATAGGATCACCATTGCAAAGGTGAGAGGCAATGCTCAACTCTTCGAAGGTGGGCAGGGGCAGAGGAGGGGACAAACGTATTGAGGGCTGCTGTGTTCCAGATGCTGTTCTAGGTACTTTGTATATGTTATCTCATTTATTCTTCTAAAAAGTCTTATGTGTTAGCACCTCAAGTTTACTGACAAAACAAAATAAGACACCTTGAGTAAAGGAGAGCTTAAGAACCAGGCAGCTAGTGAGCAAGACAGCTGTAATATAGGTCAAGGACTCCCTGTCTCATCAACTAGGACTTTCAGCTATACATTTTTTTTAGGAAAATGATTCTAACATTGCATGAGGTGTTTCAAATAATGTCTAACAGTCAACCTATAGAAGACCCAAGCCTGGCTAATCTTGCCAAGTTTATCTCTTCTGACTGCCTGTCTTCTGGTGCCCCTTCTTGGCCACATGTCACTTTGCAGTAGCAACGGTGGGTGCATTTGTTTAGGTTAAACTACTTAAAATTGCATTCTGTAGGTCAAAATTGATCAAATTAATACTGTGTGCCAAGCCTTTCTAATTATGTTACAAACATAAATTCATAGCAATCCTGTGAATTAAGAGTCATCATTATCTTGGAGAGGTTGGAGGCCCAGGGCTGTGTGGAACCCAGGGCTACTCCTGCCATAACCCCAATTCATCCCATGCTTCCCTCATGGTGCTCTGACATTCCAACCATTTCTCCTTTCTAATTGCCCTCCCTCCCCGAACTATATATCCAATCTCCACTGTCTAATTCCAACTCCCTATTAGAAGAAAACCATGCTAATTAAATCAATGCATTTGCAATTAAATTAATGCAGCTGGATTTTAATTATAGTTCCTTATAGTTAAATAGCAATTCACATCCTCAGGGGACTTTCATGTTCATCATTACGTTTGTTCTCATACACATTCAGGGAGAGAAGCAAAGGACCCTCTTATCCTCATGTTTGTAGTTAAGAAAACTGCACAGTCACTGGTGACTCATCCAGGCTCATACTGTGCTTGACATATATGCCTGCTGCCCTCTGCATCTCAGCAAGTCAGAGCAGTCACTCTTGTCCCTCAGCTAGACTCAGCCTCATGTAAAGACCAACCCTAGATACATGCCGAGGACTTGCTTTTCCCATATGGGCTGCACAGTTACTCCACCCCATTATATATTTTCTCTTTCTTTTTTTTTCCTATTTTTTAACAGTCAAAGAACAATCAACTGTTTGTGAATCTGAAAAATGTGAACCCAGGGAAGAGAGGGCCGGTGGTGGACTGCACAGGTACTCTGCCCGCAGACTGGAAACATGGTGGCTACCTCAACGAGCTCGGCAAGTTCCTCCTTCTCCATCCTCAACAAGGCACTTTTCTCCTAGATTTGTCTATGCCAAAGCAGTCTAAGGAAAACATGTATCAGAAACCAAAATAAGGGAATTACTGCTAACACCTGTTTAGGGCTTATTACATCCCTAATGCTTTCTTTACTCAGCAAACATTTATTGAGTTCCTATTATGTGCCAGGAATGGATAAGAAGTGACAGGAATTCACACTTGTGACTCATTTCCATTTTTGGGTGAGGGAACAAGAGAGCAGAGGATTGAAGTCACCAGTGGCTCATAGATGCTTTGGGATCAGGTTCCCTTCATGCTTTTTAAAGTTGTTATCAAGGACCCCAAAGAACCTTGTGAATTATATCTTTTGATCTTTACCATATTGCAAATTAAAACTAAGAACATATAAATCATGGTATCAAATGTACTTATAACAAAAATCTCATTTCATGATAGCATAAAATGTAATTTTATGGAAAGTAAGTATATTTTCTTTTTAAAAAATGAGAAGAGCAGTTCTATTTTATATATCAGATTCATAATAATCTCACTTAAGTCACTTAACATTGGGAAATCTTTTAAAAACCAGATTACATTAATAATTTAACTCTTAAAAGGTACATGAATGGATACTTTGTAAACTACATTAAGCATAAATGCAGGGAAAGTTTCTCATTCCACCTTGATCTCCTGTAATTTGTTGGAACTCCAGAACACACTGCTCCCCCCATGGTCACATGTGAACTTCTCTGTTTTCTGTCACAATTAAACGCAGGGGATGGATTGCTGGGAACATAAAATCTTGGTTGAAAATTCTGGGTCTCCTTGGTTTACTGCTTGCAAGAGAAATTCTGAATTTAATGTCCCTTTAAAGTCATCTCCCAGAAAAAAATCCTTCCTTGTGAAGATCAGAGTAAGGCCCATTAGGGAGGATGAGGTGTGTAGGACTCTGAAATGAAGGAAAAGTTGTGATGTTGGCGGAAAGAACTCTGAACTTGATGCAAAAGGCTTGAGTACAATTCCTGCTTCTGTTCCATGATGCTGGACCAATCACTTACCCTGTCAGACCTGATTTGTTCATTTGTAAAATTGGGAAGATAATTATCTTCTGGCTCATTGTATGAATTAGGTTAAACCAAGCATTTAAAAGCACCTGTCCAGGGATTAGAGCATATGGGTGTTAACGAGGAAGCCTACCTGAACCCTTGTTAAAACAGCTCTGATCCTCCCAGGTAATACAAAGAGAATCTGCCAGGTGGTGATCTCATAGCCCCAGTTCTTCATTCCTAGTTTACTATGGTCCCCAGGCTTTTCCTTTCTTTAGCCCTTTGGAAAAGGCTTAATATAGCTAAGACCATGTTGGTCTTGTTTATTTTTTTGCTTATATTTATGACTTGGAACTATTCAGTGGAATTTGACAAAGAATACCATAGAGTTCTTTGATAAGCTAGCGCTCAATGGCTATAGACCTGACCCACTCTTACTAGCTCCCTTTAAAAGTCTTGGAATCCTCAAGAACTCCCTTTGTTCTGACACCATCTGTCAAGTTGAGAAGCAGCCTTGGTGTCTAGAATTTTCACTCAATCTTGGTCACATGAACGTGGCTGATTGCCTATGTGATTGACTTTTACTCTCCAGCCCATCTGGAGATGTAGGTGATACGTGATGATCCAAACTCCCTCCCTTATGTAATTATATATATATATATATATATATATATATATATATATATTATATAACACCACCCTCCACCCCCAACCCCCTGTAAACAAAAACACTCTGCTCATACAGGGCATTCCGAGGACTTAGACATCCTGTGTTAGACATCCCTCCAAGGAACAAAGGGTTTTGCTTTGGTAAAGTAATTTTGCTCCACACACCTTTTTATTCTGCCTGTCTGCAAAACTCTGCTTTTGTCATCAGCTGGAAGCTTGACTAAACTTGACAATCCAGACCCACAAACCGGTGCTTAACACCAGGACATTTTCCTATTTCCTTTCCCACAATCATTGACATATCTGCTCCCTATAGAGGATCCTCCCTCTTTTCTCTACAAAAGTGTGTCCCATAGGACATCAACATTGGATCTTGAATTTAACACCATAAAGAAAAGCATCCACAGCATCAAGAGTTCACATCGTTACCATTCTCATATTTACTTGAATGTTCATCATCAGTCACTAATCTGCCCATATTATGCCTTTAAAGGATCATTGAAAATGCCTTGGAATGCTTATAGATATTAGACTAAAGTTAAGCCTAGTATGATACATTCAGTGTAACAGGATTTTGAAACATCTTTCAAATCTTTGGCACTTTGGAGTTTACAAAGACTTTATAAGCTTTATTTCACTTAATGATCACAACCGCACTGTAAGTCTTAAAAGATAGGTTTTGTTTTTCTCCTGTTAGAATTCAGAAAATTGACAGAGCATTGAACATCTTCCCAAAATCATGTGATTAATATATGTTGACATCTACATCTTTGTCTCAGTTCTGGTGTCCTGGGTCCTTTCCAGTCAACAACCTTGAATCAAATGTACTAATGTGTCTGTGCCTCAGTTTTATTCTGAATTAACTAATATTTCCCAAGTTACCAGAAATGAGCAGGAGAATGATCAGAATATGTATTGATTTTTGTAAGCATTGATTAGTGCCTTCAGTAGGGAGACCGTGGATGTCCAAACCATCTTCCTCCTTGACCCTGGAATATTTGCTGAACTTTCTCTTGCTTTCAGTTCTCACTGGGTCTTTTATTTTTCTTCCTTTATCACAGGTGCTTTTGGACTTGACAGAAGTTACATGGGAAAATCCTTGAAAGGTATGGTGTAAATTCAATAAAGAAATACATTTATCAGAATCACAATTTAAAGAAAATTAATCCAGAGGCAGAAATCATTTGTTAAATGAACATGAGTGGCACTGCAAGAAATGTAGAATTGTCACAGTAGTATATGACTTCAACAAACACACAAACTGGTCCAACAACTGTAGTAAGTGTGATTAGAGCCTAAGTCATGGAGAGCAAATGTTTTAGTATACTGGGGAGGCGCTCAGATTTTCTTTGAGAAAAATATGACAGGAAAAGAGATATAAGAAAAAGAAAATAGGGAAAATAAGAGATCAGCAATGTTACACGTTAACTGAATGCTGCTCTCAGGAGGAATTTGAGTAACAATCACACGTGTCTGGTTCTAAGGCTTTACAAGAAATCCTCAACACAGTTTCCTTCCTTATCTTGATAATAAATCTTTTTGTGCTTGTAAGTCTGTCAACATCTGGTTTCTTGACTGAAACCATTGAAACTTCAAAATGATTAGAATAGAATAGAAATAGAATAGAATCCACTATGCTTGAGTGTGATAATCAAAATGGAATTCAAGTTCATAATGTTCACAGTGGTACTTACCTTAGAGAGGATCTAAAATTACTTTAGAGATGACCAATTTCACTGAAAATCCTCTTCAAAATGAGTTGGAAATGTATAGTACTATTTTTAGTAAATGTGATTTTAGAAAGCTAGCTATGAAGAAAAAGACGTAACCTGCCAAGTTAAATTACCACCAAGAAAATAATGATGTTGTTCATCTCTCATCACAGACCTGGGAAAAAATTCTGAATATAGCTCAAGTAACTGCTCCCTCAGCAGTTCTGAAAACCCCTATGCCACCATTAAAGACCCACCTGTACTCATCCCCAAAAATTCCGAGTGTGGCTATGTGGAGATGAAGTCACCAGCGCGGAGAGATTCCCCGTATGCTGAGATCAACAGCTCAACTTCAGCCAACAAGAATGTTTATGAAGTTGGTGAGTTCACCATCGGGTGAACCTAATATATAGGATATATTTTTAGAAACAATCTTAAAGTTTTTGAGAATGCAAGTCTTGTTAAAAACAGTGGCCAGCTTTTAAATGTAACCTGGGTTTTTAGTGATCATATTAATTGATGTCAAGTGAATTTTTCAGAGAAAATGACATTTAGAAAATTTAAAGTGAGTTTTCCTTATCTCCCACCTGATCATCTTTTGTTTTGTAACCACAGTGAGCATTTTAGCACACTTGTGGAATCACATGTATGTTGCACTAGGTAATATGTTAAGTAGTTAAAAATAAATGACTCAAGTAGATTAAACAGCTATTTTAAGTAGTATTAAAGCATTTTACTTTTAAATTTCTCTGACACATTAGTAATGTTCTCAGATGTGCACCTAATACAAATTTATATAACTTTAGTGATAATTCAATTTAAAATTAAAGTTACTTTGTCCAAAATGGTATTTGCAGATATCATTTGAGGAAGTTAAAACACATCAGAACTACCATTGGCTAGATATTAGAGCTACATATTTTAATCTTTTTGCCTCTCTATTTCTTTCATTATTTGTAATTTAACCTTTAAAAAGTTCTCTAATACTTGCAAATGAAATGACTAGAATCACTAGTAATTCTTTGTATACCATAGACATATAGCTGGAAGAAGAAATCTATAATCATTTTTTAAAAATTTTAAACAGCTTTGGTCTTTGACAAATTGTTAATAATTCCTGTTTGAATGGTCCTATAATCCCATGATGGAAACACAACTGAGTGCCTACATCCTGAATCCTAAAGTGTCACAAGGTGTTAAATGTTTCCATGAGTTGAGTCAACATGAATGGCCCTATGTCTCCTCACCTGTGGAATAGGGGCCTTGATTATCCTTAAGGTGTTTTTTTTAGTAATTTACATCCAGGGTTTCTGCATCCACCTTGATGTCTTCCTCCCAGTCACATAGCCATTCTTTTGAAGACCATTTGTGTTCAACAACTGGGTCCAGCAGCCACAGAGTAGCCACCCCTATGATCTTATAAAGGGATCATTTGCTTTTAAAAATAATTCTCCCTTACATTTTCACTCAAGTTCCTTTTTGTGTTTGGTATTTACAAACAAAATGCTATATTCTAGTTTTAAAATGTTTCCATTGCTAACACATTGTGTCCCTGGTTGTCACAGAACCTACAGTCAGTGTGGTCCAAGGAATAATCAGCAATAATGGACATCTCACCCAGGACCCCTACGACCTCCCAAAGAACAGTCACATCCCTTGCCACTATGACCTGCTGCCAGTCCGAGACAGTTCATCCTCCCCTACACGAGAGGATGGCGGTGGCAGCAGCACCAGTAGCAGCAGCAGTGAATGACACCAAAGGACCTCTGGGTAGCTGCTGGAACCCCTTCCAGATCTGCAGTTTGGTTCTTTTCCATCCTCAAGTTTGCCACCTTACGTGAATGTTAATCTACTTGGTAGGCAGTTGGATGTGAACCAGAAGGCTCCAAGCTCACTGACTGTAGGTCTTATTAGGGTGGCTGGCATGGAAGGAGATATCCATCTGATTTCTCATTCCTAATAGTTTTAGAACTGTACCCGTGATGCATGATGTATTGTAAAATCTTGATTGAAAGAATGACCTTGCAGAACTCCCTCGGAGACACGGGTTACGGTGGACTTTGGTATTATTGCTTGAAACATTCAGATTCAAATATTTTCTTTCTCATGTTGCTTTGCAGAGTTGTACCTAAGGTTGTGCAGTTTACCATAAAATTTACTTTATGATGGTGTGAATCGCTAAAAATGTAGACGGGAAGCACCTCATAATTACTGAGTCCTCACCTCGTAATTGTTTTCAGCCAGACTCAGAACCCAGGAAGAACATTCTGTCAAATGGCACAGTGGAACAGGCTCTGACTAAAATCTGGAAGTGTATAGCGAATTTAAATATGAAAACTTAAGACTTTTTTTTAGAATACCGAAGTGTACAATTAGAATTATTTTAGGAATACTAGAATTTTTTCAGGAATGAGTATACAGATGTGCCCAGCAGAGGTGTTCTTCTCTCTATTTGACCCTATGCCCACTTTAGATCTGTGCCATCATTCTCATCACTGTCCTCATCATACACGTTTCCCACTTGAGATCCATAACATATCAACTATTATTTCCTAAGTAGTAATATGGATAATTTTATTTTTGACAGACTGGATTGAATGAGTGTGTCATGATAGGAAAAGGTTGTAAATTTTGAGTGTAAGAAAATGATTAAGATTTGTAAGCCATTCGTAATACATGCTGTAATATAGAATTAGCAGAAATTTATGATTAATTTTTCCCTAGAAGTAACTGAAATATTTTTGTGCATATTTGAGAAGAGGGCACTTTCTTTTTATTAATTGTTGGTTTAGAGAAACTATGCTTAAGCTGGTCTTTTGCATTGCTAATATGATATGTATCCCATTTTTCATTAATTTGTATTTCCATTTTTAAGTTGTATATCCTATGTTTTGTAGTGTTTGGATTGTTAATGAAAAGATATATGTTCATTGTTTCTTGTGTTATTGACACTTATCTTTTGGCTTGATAAGATGCATTATTCATTTTTCTTCTTGGAGGGAGATGAAAAATATATCATTCAAATCAATTGAAATTGGTTATTACTAAAATAGTGCAGTAACTGTGGGTAATAACTTAAAATTGAAATAGAGAAGATTTCTAATATTCTGAAGTGGAATTCCTTTTGCTCTGTGGGTTCTCTGAGTCTAGGTCAAACCAGAGAGAAGGGGAATGGGGAGTAACTCTTACTGAACAAGTACCACAGACTGATCTTACTGAAGATGTTCATTAGGGTGATCACATAATGGGCCGTCCAAACTGGGGAGCATTTGAGTGTAAATGAAGGCTTTGTTAATGATTTATCTGCTGTGGGTTCAAATCTGGACTGTTCCAGGCAAAAGAGAACAGACACTCATCTTGTGTATACTTATACATTAACCTTTTCACTCCAAGGAAGTTGTCTCATGAGGATGCTGATAGGACACAAGAAAGCCAATTTCTACTTCTTGAACCTTTTAGCAATGGCTGAATGAGGGCACGTGCAATATACATAAAGTATTGACCCTGCCAGTTACCAACTTGGGACATACAGTGATCATGTGTCACACAACTGGACCTGGCATTAGGTGGATGACAGAAAAAACACAGAGCATTCACTTCTTAGATAGCTGTTTCTTTTAGGGAACCCTGAATTAATTCAAGGAAATATGGAATTGAATTCACTGGAACACAACTTAGCAACAATTGATTTATTCCCAGAATTATCCACTGCCTGACCCTTGACTCTAGGACACAGGCATCTAATTGAGACACTAGTGGGTTGTAGCCATCATGAATCATGAGTCCTTTCTGGTAAGAAAAAAACAAAACATTTCCTACTCTTTTTTCTTGTTTTTTTTTCAGGGGTGGGGGGGGGTAGAGAGGGAGGTGATAGAGGCAAGTTTATTTAATGAAAGAGAAATGAAAGATCATAAATGATCTAGGACAGAAGGACATCCTGAGTTGGCCTGGTTCAGAAGGGGGTGGGTTAGACTCCTTTTTTTCTAAGGTGCATCTCTTCAGAGCAACATGGTAAGTTTGCATTTTCTCTTTACTTCCTGGAAATTAAAGAACAAAACAAAACAGCTTCTTTTCTAATTTCACTATTTTTAAAAAAGAAAGAAAACAACCTCAAGGAGACATAACACAACTTAAAGAAAAAACCTGGGTGACAGACACGAAACCCTGAGAGAATTCTCTTCCTTTGAGTTCTTCTGACAAAAGCATTGTTCAGAGTAGCTGCTATCCTGAAACAACATTTATACCTGTGGTGATTATTACTTATTGGTGTTCACTCAGGACATTTTAGACATTTGGAAGATAGTTGTAACACACATAGTATCTTGCATATTGTTAAATATACATGTATTTTGGTGTCATTGAGAGAATGCAATTTCCTATATATCTTTACATAAACTTGGGTAAAGAGAGAAATACTTTTGTCTGATGAAAATTAAAGATAAAGAGAATCTGATGGGTTTCTCCCTATAAATTACCTTTTGGAACTTTATGTCCAATTTATGTCCAGTTATGTCTAATTTAATTTGAAAGTGATGTAATCTTTATACACAGTGAATCTATTCTCATGCACTTTGAAGCCCTATTAATATTAATTGGTCCCCCCCAAATTTTTTTTTTTTGCTGTAACCCATAATAGTCAAAGTAGTTAATGAGGTTGATGAGGCCTAGAAAAAGACATTCAGGTAAGAATATCATCCAAACTATTATTCTTTTCCTAGAAGCTGATATATCAAGAATCTTCTATTTGTATTTATATATAAGTTAAATTATATATAAATTAAAATTAGCCCAAAATATAGGTCCTATGCTTGCTTTAATACAGGGAATGCTAGTTATAGTTAATTATATGCCAAGTTGTATTTATAATTATTTACAGAACATGATACAAATTCCTCTTATATGCTATTGTGGTAACATTTACAGAGTTTACTGTGCTTTGCATTATATCTATGAAAAATTATATACACCAATGTATTTTTATAATTGGGCCACTGTGACCTGTCACAACCATTAGCACAATTATTATTAATTTTTGAGAAATGAAAATGTAGTTGTTTGATTCTAAAGAGCCACAGCAGTAGTTATTATCAGAATTTTAAAATCACAAATATTGCAAAAGTTACACAAGAATATCATAATACTATTAAGAATTACTGTCAGTATTGGAAGTCCATTTAACACTTTAAATAAGATGAAGTCAAGAAAATTGAGACTTAAGTTTACATTTTTCTAAATAGCAAAATTTAAGCAAACTTAAGTTTACATTTTGCTAAATAGCAAATATTCCATCTCTGGATAACATGTCTTCATTATTCAAATTAAATACTGAAAAGATATTTTGGTCTTAGAGGCTTTTGTCATGGAAATGTGCATAGCCAGTGTGAGTCACATGGTGATGCAAAGGTGGATGCTCATTTATTAACTAAAAACATATAGTAAACTACTCTTTAGGTGTTCTTTTTTTTAAACATATATATATATATATAAATACATATGTATAAAAATACATCTTTGTTTTCCCAAGTATCACCCACCTCCTTCCCTCCCTGATCATTCCCTCTCAACTCACCCCAGTTTTGTACTTTGGTTCTTAGCTTGCTTTGACTTTTCCTCCTAGTCTTTTGCTTGTTTTTTCTATAACCCATATATTAGTGATACCATTTGGTTTCTGTCTTTTTCTTTCTGACTTGTTTCTGCTAATATGATTTCTTCTAAGTATATCCATTTGTGTCCGAGTCCTGGATCTGGTTATTCTAGTCTAGGCTTCATTTTGATATGAACAAATTGCAATGTATATATTTTAAAGGAAACAAATCAAAGTACATTAGGGTTTTCTTGATTGTAGCAAATAAAACAAATGCTTTCAGCATTAAAATATCTCTATTATCCAAAGATGATAAACTTTCATTAGTTTTAACCATCGTCATATATATCACCAAATGAATCTGAAATTAATGTAATAAACTTTCTAATGAGAAACTTTAAGGTAGTGTTTATTTCTATATCTGTTTTTGTTGTTAATTAACAAAAAGAAAAAACTTAACTGTTCTAGAAAAATTAGCATTCTTTCATATGTTGCCCCATCACACTTTATATAAACATTTAAGCAATTATATTTTATTATATTTCATTGCTTTTGTGTCTGCTTTCCCTTCAGACTACTTGTTACTGAGGACAGAGGCAACATTTATCTGTATTTGGGTCCCAGAACTCAGGTTAGTAACGCAGTCAGGTCTTCTGGAAACAATTTTAGTAGATTGTCTGTGATTTTCTTTTTAAATCTCAGTGGCCTATTAATGCCTTCCTTTATAATTAAAACATTTTGAAGTATTCACTTTATAGCACTGTGTTCTAAGGATCAAATATGAATAAAACATTGCTTCTCTCATTACTGTTTATTTACTGAGGGCCTAGTGCCAAACACAGTAGGGGATGCAGAAAAATATAAGGCAGGAGTTATTTTGAAGTAGGTCAATTTTCAGGTTGGGAAATAAAGTCCCTTACCAGCTATTTGACTTTGTAAGTTACTTAACTTCTCAGAACCTTGATCTTTATATTATACTGTGTTGGAAATAATGGTACCTATTTCATAGTGTTTTATGAGGACTTAATAGCATTCTACATACAAAACTACCAGTACATGACACATAGTGTATAACCATCAAATGTTAGCTATCATTACTATTATGAAAAATTAGCTAATAATACAAGCTAGTTTGCAATAATCAAATAATGAGGCTGGTAAATGAGATGTGAACAATTAATGACTATTATAAAAGCTACCTGTTTGTGCGACCCTATCCTGAACTAATTTTGTACTATCACAAAATTCCATGCATATTTTATTTCTACCGTAGTAATTTAGGAAAGCAATAACAATATGATTTCATCTTCCAGCAGCATGTCATCTTACTAACAGTTGAGAATGCTATTAGAATGCATGGATGTGGATTTCGGAAGAATGTCGTTTGGCTTCACATTCCCAAACACAGTTACTTGGAAACAATCAGGGACTGATCTTAGCAACCTAAAGAGGTTCACATATAGTGAGACATCATGCTCTTGAAAGAAGATACAGGTGGGGTTGAGGGAGTTGGAAGGGATAACATGGAAATGGGAGTTACTGGGGAGGGCTTTGGAGAGGGCTCTTGGGGCTAGCCAGCTGACCTGGGGATATATACACAGTAAAGAAAGAAGACCCCTGCTGTTTATATACTGCAGCTCTGAGGAGCTATTCCTAGACGATGGCCTATCAGTGTGTGACAGTTTCTGTGATAGAGGTGGGATACAGAGAGGAAAAGTATGAGGGTTAGAGGGACAAGGAAGACCTTTTTATGTGAAATAAGAGACTCTTGACAGACAGCTTTGACTCAAAGATTCCCATTGACCAAACTTATATTTTCTTAGAATCATGCTTGCAGTAGAAGACACTTTCTGCTTTCTCTTCCTCATGGGATCATACGTCTATCAGGCTAAACAGACTATGGAACCCGAAGTGTATCTAGGTAAAGCTATGCTTTGTGAAATCTGTTCTGTGAAACATCTATGTAGTCTGCTTTACAACGACAATTGATTTTCTCCATAAATCTACACCTCCTCCTTTTCTGGGTCTTGGTCTGATGAGCTGAGTGTTGTATGAATCAGTGTTTAACAACCAGATTTTACTTAAAAGTCACTGATTTGTAGCATCTTCCCAGCTCCATGATACAAGTCCTCCCACTATGACCGATTACCAGCATGACGTCACCCCATAAGAAGTTAAGAAGATATTCTTAGTAGTCTGCCATCATATAGTATTTCTACAATGCAGGTACAATAAATGTAAATGATCTTAAGTATAATCAGTGGTAAAAGGCAGCAAACTAATTTTAACTGATGAATTTTGAGTACTTATTACTCTTGAAAATATAATTTTTTGAATGGTAAGCTAACATACTTTAATTTTAATAATGACTGTGTTTCACAACTGACTCACAGAATTTCTGAAAATTTAACACTTGGCTCTTTCAAGTTTGTGTGAGTTGCTTCAGCACATTACTAGGCCACCACAACCCTGATTTCTCATTGTTCAAGTGGGGTTGAGAGCATATGATCTTAGCCCAAAACACTGACATAGCCTCATGTGATGTAGGAGCTATAAAGGATCTCAGTGCATATTTTGTGCTACCTTTTCATTTTATCTCTAGAAAAATGGAGGTTCCAAAAGTGTGTGCATTCAAGTAAACACTTATTTACAGAAAAGATGATGGGAGCCAGATACCCTCTTTCTTTTTTCCTGTAATTAGGTTTATTGAAGGGAAGTGATTTACCTCATTGTATCTGCTGTAAGGATTATAGACTCAAATGTTTGCAAATATGTTTTCATACCTTACTCACCACCAAAACCCTAGTAATCCTCCACCATGCTCCATTGCCTCCCCTGCTCCCCCACTCTTAACCCAGCCACCCTCCCCTACTGGTTGCCTCAGTTTTGCAACCAGATGTCAAGTTTTGTATTGGTTTGGTTTTATCTGTGATGATAAGTGAAGAACATTTTTGTGTGTGTGCATTGGCCATCTCTGTGTCTTCTTTGGAGGTCATTAAAAATGAATGACTCATGCTTTAAGGACAAGATGGACTGTTTTCATTATATTGTACTAGAAACACTGAATATTTCTACTCAATAAATAGCTGGGCACTGATAAATATCCATTGCAACTGTTTTGGCTTGAATGGTGACTGCAAGTTTATTAACTAGAAATAAATGCTGAAAATGTATTTTTATTGAAAGCAGATTTTGTTTTTTTGCAGAAAATAAACTGAAACGGAGTCACTTGACAAAGAAAAGTCACTTTTCAAACACTAAAGAGACAGGCAGGATTTTTCTTACTTGCCTGAGATGTTGAAAGAGAATGTTGATAGGCTAACCTGAAATATTGGTTTCCAGGAAGAATCTATTATTTAAGAAGTCAAGAGAAGAATGCGAAAAAGCTACAAAAACAAGATGCAAAGACTCAAGATATTGCTATTTTTCCAGGGAGAAAAATGTACAAAGTGGTTGCAGTGAATCTTAAATCTAGAACGACAAAATGTGTCCAAATTAATTACTTAAAAATGCTCTTGTACAAAATAAGAACTAAATATTTTATGATTGTTATGATTGTTATGATTACTGGGTAATTAGGATATTTTTGCAAACTTACAAAATATCTTTCAAAAGCAAAGGCATATTAGATTCTGAAAAAACAAAGATAAAAAATACTTTTGTGTTTTTGAAAGAGTGCTATCTACCTTCATACACCTGGTAGACAAAAAATAGATTATTTTAATCGAATAAACAAATATAAGAACATCTGTACTACATTAAGTACTTTAGACACTTTTAGGGCAAAAGTCAGTTATGATATAAAAGCAAAAAGCCGGGCATGGTGGTGCATGTAAATATCAGTCCATGGAGCGTGCGACTGGGACTGGAACTGGGGATTGCGGTTCGAATCCTGCTCTGGGCAAAATAGTGAGACCTAGTTCCAAAAAAATAACTGGGCGTGTTGGCCCATGCCTTTAATCCCAGCTACCTGAGAAGCTGAGGCTGGGGATTGCTTGAGTCTGTGGTACCCCAGGCAACGTGAGCCTGAGACTCCACGGGCAAAAAAAAGGGAGACCTAGTCTCAAAAAATAAATAAGTTAATAGCAAACAAAAGCTTAAACAAAAGCTTAAAAACAAAACATAACCTTTTAAAATATTGTGACAAAACTGTAGTTATTACATGATATTTCACAAATTTCCTTTTCTGACTAGTATTGATTCTAATAAGTCATTCAAGCCAAGAAAGCATATCTTAGAATAATCATATCGACATCCAAGGTGATGACTTAAAGGAAAACAATTGATTGCATGTTATTCAGAATTATTCATTAAAAAAAACAGATTAAGCTCACCATTTCATAGTCAAGGTCTTTACATTTTTAGGAATTGGTTCAGTGGCTCAGGAAAAACAAATTATCCAAGGAAAAGTTCAGAGGAATCTGAGAAAACCAGCAACTGCTCTAAGAGGCATTGAAGACGTTGAATGCAGCAGTCCTTTGCCCAATTACAGAGCTGCCTGGTGAACTCAGCTCTTAGGAGCGTGATCATGCAGGGCCCAAATCCTCTGGTCATGGTGTTCTTCTTGAAATTTTCACTTGCAGCTGTTCTCAGCATCTTGTTACGTAAAGTATGCAAAAATGGAGACTGTTGCTTGTAGATAGCCATTACTTAGTTGAATAGAAGGAAAGCTGATAGCATTCCAAAGAACTGACAATACTGATTTAATTCCTCTCTGGTAGTCTGTGGAAGATCACCTCATCCTCCCTTGAACAACTTCCGACACTTTCTTTTCTTTCCACCAATGACAGAACACACTTTCCCAAATAATATTATTTTACAATTCAAAGCATATTTTGCTGTTATAGTTAAGAAATTGTTGTCTTCATTGTCTTGTTTTTACAGTGCTGTAGAAGTGGCCTTTTTTGTGACTACTTCAATTTGTTCTAGGATTGAGTGACGTATCCACTGAATGGAAATTATTTAAGATTGATAGAAACAAGAGGGAATTTGGAGCTGGTAGGAATGGTGGCAGCTTTCCAGTTTTGAAACCTTGTATGATCTCAATCAAGGTAATTCATTTCACTCAACTCAAGCTTATTCTCTTGAAAAGAAAAGATATTGACAGTTCTTCCTCCTAGAATTGGCAGAACATGTGAAGTGTATAAATATTTGAAAACTCCAAATGAATGTGCTACCTACTGGAAAATAGTATAAAAGAGCTTTAAGAGTTACTGGAATATTTGACCAAAATTATCGCTGCAGAAAAGTAAAAAAAGAACAAACATAAATGTGACTTTCTAGACTTAGCAAAGTGATGTCAAACCACATTACTAAGCAGACTTGTCATTCAATGGATTCATGCAGGATGGGAACATGGGTGTAACAATGCAGAGGATAAAATAAGTAGTCTAAAATCTTCATTTAACCTGTTCAGTTCCAACATGAAATTTCTGGATTTTTCTGTTTGCATCATTTCTCCTTCCATTATGTGAGAGATATCTGTTGATCACATCAGAGTAATAAGAATGGAGAAAAAATGTCTATGAAATAATTTCTGGAGACATCCTAAATTGTTTGACATAATGCTATTAAAAACCACATATATAATTAATGTGGGCATTATTTCTTGTAGACAAAATATTACATTTTAATAAATTAATGAATTTTATTTTCTAGAGCAATTTTAGATTGGTAGCAGAATGGAACAGAAAGTACAAAGGATTCCCAGATACTCCTTGCTCTCCACATGTGCTGTCTCTCCAATACTTATATCTACCAAAGTGGTACCTTTGTTATAATCAGCAAATCTACATTGACAGATATTTTTGACCCAAAGTCCAGTTCATATTAGGGTTCACTCTTGGTT